>VJOZ01088590.1:0-10559 GCA_009801055.1 Stichopus horrens | reverse complement strand
GGTGAAGAAATTACTGTTGAGCAACAAATAACTGAATTTCTATCTGTGAGGAGAAACTTTTTTCTTGAGAAGAAGTTTTCTGTCCTTCCTTACTGCAAATTATCTGTCATTCTATGCCCACAAACATTGGTTTTAAAAACATGGTTGTTTTCTGTAAAACAAACGCCTTAATTTCCTTTAACAGTCCCTCTATCATTTCAGGACATGTACAGCTAAGTGTCTGGAAATGATCCATCAGGGTGTGCTGTGTCATAGTTGGCTAATTTTTTTAGCATGCCATTTTGCTAAAATTGATGGTTTATATCATCATCAATCACAAGGCATTCAGAGTGTCTTCGAATGAACTAAAAAACATTTTCAGGTTCTACTGATGTTTGTAGGACTTTTTAAATACTATTTTCTGGAGTCTCCATGAAAACCCTACCATTGTAATTTTTTTTTTGTATTAGCTGTCTATCAGCTCATCTAATGATGATATGCTAGAACAGGTGGGGTAGCTGCCTGAAAATTCATGAAAATGTCAAATCTGAAAAATAATTAAATCAGATGTACCTACTGTAATATGATACGGTAGATTAAAATCTGGTAGCGTTCTGTCTACAGCACTAAGAGACGGTCGTTAACATCATTTACAAGATACAATAGCAAAATTGATTTTTGTACTTCAAACGAGCCTTTTATATGACACGCATCATCTCTCGTTACAAGCACACATCCAATATCTGTCCTTTTAATTATTTTTCCTCCATATCTGAAAGCCCCAAGCACTTTTAAAGGAAATGGAGAGGGTTCCATGAGTGAATAATACACTAGTGATGTTTTTAATGTTTTTCGTGTTTGCTGAAAATGTTCAATAGCTCAGTAAATCACTTTTTCGCTGATTCACATTATATTCTCTTAAAATGATAGCGAAAACTAATGAGACACAAGATGACGACGACGACGATGAGACGAGTCAAAACCATAGAAACCACATCTTATCCCGAGAGGATGTGGCAATTGCACACTGATTAATCTACACCCAACACGAACATAATTTCCACTGAGGATTTTGTCAGAAGTGCGGCACCGCGATTTACACAATGTGCGAGCTGTTTCGTTGGAGCCGTTCGACTCTGCTGCACTGTGGTAGTATATACGCCCAACATTATCGACTGAACCACTTCGTATCCCCCTTTCCTCACAGAAAATTCTGCAAATCATTCTACAACAGAAACCCCAAAATGATGCACCAAATATAGCAAACATTCTAACTGTGCAAGAGCAATAAAGAGTTGCAGCTTTCTCGCATTATGAAGATTCACAGTTATGGGGAAGACTTGTAATACTCTTCTGTGGAGTCTTTTCTCCACTTGAGCCATAGGAATGCACCTAAACAGAAACTGGCAATCTGCCAACAGTTGAAAACGACATGCCGTTGACAGAAAAAGGCAATTCAAATGCAAATTTTCTTTACATGTATATGTCCCCATTTTCAGTGACAAAATTTAGAAGTTAAAGAGTGCTGTGTTCCTCTGGATTAGGGAATATTACTAGTGAGAGTGTTGCTTGTCAAGAAAGTTTCTACACATCTTCTTTTTACATGTCTTTGCCTTGGTTTGGTTGTTTCACCACAGACACAAGGCTGCCAATGCAGTGTTTTACACTGCAAACTTTCTCCCACCTTTCATTATTTTATTTCGGGTACAACTCATAAAAAGTACAACTCATACAAACTCATAAGTAAAAAAACAACATAAAATCTGCTTGTAAGGTTTCCAGCAACAAATTTGGTCGCCTGAAGGAAGACCTTTTATCAATGAATCTGCGTGTCCCTCCATTAAAATATTCCAGTATCTTGGATGTTGGGAAAACACTTAACATTACTTCACTTACCATAGATACATACAGTACAAATACCAGAATGGAAAAATGCAGGGGGCAGACATCTGCCATGCACACAGGACAGTGCCTTAAATGGACTGGGTCAAGAAGTAGGGGATAAATAAACAGAATAACACATTCTTCACAAAACATGCACAGAGGCCTATACACACAAGGATATGGACGAGATGAAATCTCGGCCTTCGCACATTTCCTCTTGAATATGGGTATGTCAAGTATTAACTATAACGCATGTCTGAAAGACAGGTAATGCCGACTAAATGCCAAGAGAAGGCCAGGAGAGGGGGAAAAAGTTGTACTCCATGTTGACTTTAATTACAGACATCAAACCTGGGAGGTGATTGATGCACTGTTGTTATTTATAGAGGGTCTCTAATACTGTGGATGCTACCACGATGTTATGTATAATTAAAGTACCACTGAAAGAACGTGAATTTTATCATTAAGCCACCTTACATCGTTATATACTAATCGAGGAAAGAGTTGACATCAAACAATTAATTAAGAAAAGAATGAAATTTGTCCTTTTTCTTTCTTGCAACTTTTCAAGAAAAAGTTCTGTGTCTTGAATGGCTTGAATTAAAAAATATCACCTCCCACTATATCACTTTAAGAGCCCAGCCTATGCCTCTCAAGTGATAACTTGATACTGTGGGAGGGAATTGCCTAACGAAAGGTCAGAAAAACAACAGTTACCCATAAGTAAATAGAACTGAGGCAAATAACAGGGACTTTCAAGGTTCTGTGCAAAACACAGCAAATTGGTACTTTCGGTTGTTTTTTTTTTCCTTTTTGATATCTGAATGTGAGCGATGAATTTCAAAGTATAGAAAGTATCTGACCAGCTACAGTAATTTGAGAATTGGATTTTAAATTGCTTCATAATACCATTTCGGGAAGGTCGCTTACAATGTAATCTACCAGTAAAAGAGACGGTCATCTTCTGAAGATATCAAGAAAATTCTAAAAAGCATCGAATCAGTTTAACTGTTGAGGTTAACCGTGCCAATTTGTCGGAAGTAACAAATTCACTTTCCCCCAAAAAAAAGAATCCACTGAGGGTAAATTTGAATCAAAATCGATGCAAACCTAATAAACTGAGTTACAGTAGGTACTTGGACGGATTGGAAAGAGACAAAAAACACAAAAAAAGAAAATGGATGAGGTCTGCTGACCATTCTGACTTTTTTCGATTCTGCTTGAAGTTCACTGAAACCAAAGCAGGATTCTGAGATTCAGAAGGGCCATTAGAAGCCAGACATTACTGAATATGTTTACTAAGACACTTTTGATCCCTTTAGATACCGGTCTGGTAATTACAGCACTCACAGTATGACATTTAAGGAAAACAGGTTCAATAGCACTTGTGACCTTCCATTTTGGTTGCCTAGGGCAATTTTAACACCTGGGTTCTTTTATCAGCAGTGAGGATAGTCAGGTCTTATTGTAGATTCGTTAACAACTGTCTTAACTTTCTCTTCATTCTATGGCAGATTCCCTTCCTAAATGTGAAGAAACCAATCAGGTTTGATCATTACGTTCACACCCTTTGTACTTTTAGTATATTTATATATATCTTTGGGGGTGGGGAGGCACAACCAATCAGAGTAGGGGGTACAACCAATCAGGGTGATCAGTAAAAAAGCACATACCTGTGAATGTGTGAGTGCTCTCTGCATGGGGAAACTGTATCACGTGAATAAAGATCAAGTGTTTACCACATGGTTATGCCCCCCTCCCCATTTTTGACAAATGTCCACGGCGTTTGTAACGTACAGATCTTCTGATATGCGGTAACTCGGTTGGGTAGAGCGCTTGAGTGTAGGCAGCTCGCATGAACATGGCGCTACTAGAGTAGCACTGTCCTCAGTGTGATGGGTATGTTAAAAGCATTGAGTGTGGGGATACTAAAGAGAAGGAAGACGACAAATGTCTTACCAAGACTACAGTGATGGGGACAGTACATTCAAATTCCACATGCCACTTGATAGAATGATGTGCATAATACTTGGAAAGTCAATAAATGAATCATAACAGTATTTATAGAAGAATTTAGAGTCAAGTCTTTACAAATCCAAAAACTCACCTGGTTTGGTTATTTATTCACAACTTACTCACCTTTTTCAACACGACAGCTGCACTCCCATCTACTGTGCTAAGAGTGCTGATACACTTCCTTGCCATATCTGCCATTCCTACATTGTGCAGTAGGAGTATGGAGGTCTTGGCATGGCAGATTGGAGTGCAGTTGTTGTGTTGAGACATGTAAGTGAGCAGTAAAGTCAATTTACAACGAAGCATTCTTCTATTTTCTTCTTTCTTTATTGGTATTTAAGTGTATTAATTCTTCAGTACCCTTACCCAGTACCTCTTATGTACCTTTAAATCAGCATAACAGTCATTCCAACACCCACAAAAGTAATCAATTAATCCAAAACAGACAGTACCACGATTCTGAATCTATTTACCTCCAAACAAAAATTATACATATGGTCCCACATCTGTTGCAGACAACATGAAACGTAAAGTCTTCCCACATCGCCTTCGGCTGTCTGGAGCAAATACCAATAGGCTCTGATGCACGGCAGATTTCAATTAATTTATTCACTTCTAAAATTCATTTATTCCACTGTTTGAAAGCAATAATTTTACAACAGGACTTATCAAAGTTACGACTCAGAATGTCTTGTTTACAGGTTATCAGCATTCAGCAGTTCCCATCACTGTATTTTACCCCTCTGTAGTCTTCAAGCGAAATCAGATAAGCTTTGCCTACTTCAACGCGCAAGAGCAGTTTCTACTTGTTTTGTTGGTAATTTGGAGAACAAGAAATAACAGAGTCTTTTCAATCGCACCTTAGGAAATATTTGATTGTATCTAGGGTAGTGCGTCAGAGATACGTTTACATCAAAGGAGCCACTCGAAGGCGACATGGGAACCATAAAGCAGAGCTTTCAGTGCTCCACAATGATTCAATTTCTGTCTCCCTTGGCACTGTTAGTATGACTTGTAACAAAAGGTACATTGCACTGAAAGTGTAGACAAAATAATGGATACTTCAAATGAAAAAGATACTTATGGAATTTACTTATGGAATACTTATGAATACTTCTGGAATATGGATTTTGGGACAAAGTAAAGGATGCTTATGGAATTTGTGTAAACTTGCTGAAGAGCCACCTTGAAAAACAACTGTAAGTCAAGGTCCACCAGATGGAGATTTAAAAAAAAAATAGACTAATGTAGGATTAGAAAAATCCAAATCCTCTACACTCCTGGTATGTATAGTAAGGATGGAAGAATGGGAAGGAGTCACTAATCTGGTAGAAGACCGGAGAGCACCAGATGGTGTTACCAGTACTCTTAGTAGGGTAGATGGGAGTGCAGTTGTTGTTTTGCAACAACTGTGTGAAGAGTGAAGTACGTACCGTAAATATACGTTTACCCCAAGTTACTGTACCACTCAAGGGCAACATGGGAACCACAAAGCAGACCTTAAAGGGGGCTCACTGAGTTCACATCAATAAGATAGTGATGATTTACAAGGGTATAAACACAAGACAATACTTACACTTAGCATAATTAGTCAATTTTTCATATCAAATAGTTATGAATTTTGTCAAAATTTTTGCCTTTTTGACCATTACCTGTACTTGTTCCGTGCCTGTGAATATAGTGCTAATATGAAAGTGTCTGTTCACCAATTTTCCAAAACCAAACTAAATCATTACTTACACTCTCATTAATGTTCCTTTGTATGTGATTTACCAAACTTCTCTAGAAAGACATGAAATGCCTCTTCGGATACTTGCTTGTGAAAACATCTAGGGGATAGGAGGTACTGTATGGTGCATTTCTTGTTGATGCAAAACTTTTTTCAGATGCTAACGAAAAGATAATGTGCCAGCATAACATAAAGATTGTGTCAGATTTCAGTTCTACTCAAGTTCATACGCAGTGGACTGATGGTACTTGGAGAGGGTTTTTACAGCAAATTTTCATCAGAACTTTCTCCCGTGGTCTTAACCATTCCAAATATTCCAAGATATTGTCGACGGACAGTACAGAGGATCATTACCCAAAACTGTGCCACTTGGGCGACAACACAAGGGAAGCAAGACTGTTTTATAGTTTAAGGAGAGCATACCTGGTAAATATGTCATATTTGGAGGGCAAAGGGCTATTTGTAACTTCATCAAAACATCGCTTTGAAGATGTATTTAATAATTATTACAAAACTAATGGAAATTTTAATGAATGAATCGCAGATGAATGAGACCAATTTTTCACAAGTTCAACTAAAACCAGAACACCCTGCATTACTCACTACCTTTAAAACATTTAAATGGTATTTGCATGAGATCACTGAATGGTCACATAAACATGTAAGTGCAACAAAATTGGAATTATTTTGTGTGCAGTTCAATGATCAGGACAGTTTCACATTAACAAATTGCAAAGTAATGAGATTACTACTCCTTAGTCTGAAAATATGGTGGGAAAAAAATCAGACGGTTGCAGGAAATTGATTAAGAAACTGTCTGTGGTGGCTCTCATATTAGTGATTCAGTCGCTGAGGGCAAGAATCTTCTGACAAGTGCAAACATCTCTCTGGATGGTGATTCACTCACTAATTTTCTACCTTTGGAAGATAAAGGAAGATTCTTTTTCCCTTTCTTTTTTTTTAAGCCTGCAGAAAAAATACCTATCTAGGTTTCTGTGTTCCCTCTATATCGGGTACAACAGCAGCTCTCTGAACTGGGTACTTTGGAAAGAGATCGTTGCTTTGGTGATGGCTTCCATTCATCCGAGTTATACCTGGGGATGCCCGAGGTAATCCACCAATGGCAAACTGATGTATACACAAAAAAGAAAAATTCTGGAGACCTTAAATTTCCCACTCCCCCCACCTCTTTCCTTTACCGTAGAAAAGGAAGTAGACTGGGAGTAAGAAAACCATGAAAGTATGAAAAAAATTGTCATGAAAGAGGTCTCATTTTTATTAATATCAGCAGAATGCAATGATTTTGTGGATTACTACATCACGAGGCAAACATCAATATTTGAGGCAATTTCTAACCCTTACATAAACAGGATACTACACATAAGCAGTGTTCACCAACTTTACCCACCAGCGGTATTCTGAAAAAGACACCTGTCGGAGCAAACTTACACAAGATGAACACCATGAGTTGGGGACAGGAAAGTGGCACAGATACAAGCTGCATTCACTAGACTGAGCCTCAGCAACTGCCATTTGTGTACTCACAAAATGTTAGCCACTCTAGGATTGCGCAGGTGAGAGTTAGGCACAGCCACGGAGAGTGGAACCCAGGGTTCGGCCACCTTTCAATCCGGGGGTGATCCGGTCCCCAGCTACGACTCAATGGTGTAGGTATTCAAAAGTGACTACACTTGCTTTCACTAACGCATGAACTTAGCACCAGGCAACCTCTATTAAAGATCTCACACTGTGCCTGGCAATGCTCTAGATTGGCCTCGTTGGTCTTACTGCTGAAATGTCAAAGGATTTGGCAAATTGCCCGTCAACCTCTTGATACCGTAGAAAACTTAAGTTTGTCCATATGTGGGCATCTGTCTGAAAACAAAGTATCTAAGATAGAAAGGATCAATCATAGATGTACCGAATCACTTTCTTCTCTTAAACTGACAAAGTGGAATTCCCACTCACAGTTATATGTGTAACATAAATATAGATAAAATGTTTTTTATGTTCATTCAGCTTTCCAAAACCTCCATGCAGACTGTCAGAGGGTTCCTGGCATTTTTGAGCCGGCATATCACTTGCCACCCCTGTCATGAGAGCAGACGGTATAAATATCCCCCTCCTACAGTTTGTCATCTTCAGACGTGACAAATTTTCTGCCATCACTCTGTGCAGGGCCAATAAAACCGTCATTTGGTATAGCATTAAGAATTTGAAGCGGTTGATTCAAGTCCATGTCAACTGACACCAGGAGCAGGTAGATCTGGCCACATCTTTGTCCACTCAGTGGTGTGTAGGTAATTACTGGAGGATGGAGTGAGCTGCAATTTTCAACACCTTCAAGTTTCATTGGACAGTAAATCACTCCAGCTTTATGGCAAATCAGTGGACAGTTTTGCGTACGCACTCGGATCACCAGGTGTGAAAATCAACTCTGAGGTGTTCCCTCAACCTACGTATGTCCCTATTTCACAGACGGGGAAATCTTCAGGGCAGAATTACCACACCTCACAGTACAAGGTCTCTCTGTATGTGCCTGACTTGCCATTGTAAGCTTGGGCCAACCTTTGCTCAGTCTTGAGCTTAATTGGAATTCGGAAATCAAATGTAAACTCGCCGGCTTGAAAGGTTTTCTAAATGGTTAAACTTTTGACAAAGTACTGTACCTACAGTACCTCCCAGAGGTAGATGTTCCTTCACTGGAGCTTGAAACTCAAAGTACAATCTAAACAAGGATGACGATCATATCTAGCTTTGGAACAACTGAAATCTGATGGAAGTGAAATTCAAAGCAAATTCATTTCTATTACAATATTTACGGGTATCAGATTTGCATAATTATGATGAGATGAAATGATCAATTCTGAATCCATTACCCCACTCTTTTTGCCTTTATCCCCCAGTCCAGCTACTTTTAAAAAAAATCCAAGTTGCATAGAAGCATCAGCAATGGCTATTAAGCAGCGTGTATGAAGTCCTCACATTGCAGTTAAATAGACAATCTAAAACTCATGTCTGACAGTCCCCATAACTTCTTGGTCTGGGAATCAAGTAGCGAGCGAGGGACTTAAGTTCAAATATGCTGAGTTTTCATGTGCACTGGATGTGAAATTTGACTAACGAGGCTGAATACCATACTGTAGAAAAACTAAGATGTGATTACACCCTTCAAAATCTTCACAAATCCACTCAAGGTGCTGCTTGAAATGTGGTACTAGAACTAAAATGAGATGTTTGCATGGTTTATGAAAGGTATTCACTTAAACTGAAACCAGAGTAGCATGGCATTCACAATACCAAATTAGCAGAGGTTCAAAATTTTACAGTCATGTTTCTATCCCTTTATTCACGACAAACACACTCTTTCTCAAACTGATACAGAAGTATCTGCTTCCCGCACACCAGCCTGTACGAGGTCATAGGACTCTCCAGCATGGCAAAAACTGACTAGAGATTTCACCAGCCTAATCATCAATGATTCTCTAAGGTAAACAGCCACCATTAAGTGACCCTTGATTTGATGAAAGTAGATATTGTTCTCTTCAAAATGCATCAATTCACAACAAAGGATGTTTAGGTCGTTGCATCGCTGGTGGGAATACGGAGACATTGCATTGCTCCTGGAAATAAAGCAATCTATATCATTCATGTATATAACATCATATCCTCTTCAACGATATTCTTTCAGAAAGGTCTGGGGAATATTGTGAGCAGATGTGGAAATATCTTCCAATCACAGAAAACCATTGCTGTTTAGTAGAAGACAGCACAGTGGAGCACATGGCCTTCAATTCATACCCATTGGGAATGTTTTCCTTTCAAAGTTAAAGACAGTCCTGATTTATTCATTGCATTAAAACTGCAAATTCAAAGCAGATGGAAAAATCAACACACGCATGCATTGATCGAACAAATTAATCAATCAGTGAACATTTACTCACAGCTGTGATTGAGAACATAGGCTCATTGAATTACAAGACTTGAAGCTACCGTAGATAGCCATCGGGGTAATTCTGTTGGCACACATATCACATCTCTCCAGCCAGCAACACTCAACCATTACACTTCTCCAAATGAAAACTAAAAAGGCTACTTCAAAACTACTGTACAGCAGCAGTTTCTATATAACATTCAAATTCGTGCCAATTATTGGAACGCCATGATGATACCTTGGAGTGTGCACTATTGAAATAAATCACGGAGATACTTTAACCAGAATTGCCTGGGACATGATTAGATTACTGCAAACGCTCCCTGACAGCTTTATCGCTTTTAATCACGCTGCAGTCCCCTCGGTTCTGGCCATGACATAGTACAACCTATTTAAACTAAATCTCGCACCGTGAGCGTGACTCACGAAGGCTGTTTACATTCGGGTCTCCGTGTGTTTACAGTTCGAACAAATACATAACTTATCTTCAATTACAGATCTACCACCAGCATGCAGCTACCTTAGCAGAGATAACAACTCGCCACTGTGACTCCATTCAAACGTGAACTTGAACCATTACTGAACTGCATCAACTGCTACTGTCTGATTAGATCATCAGAGTAATGTTGGGCTTAAAATGAAGAAAATCACTAAAAACTTGACTGGATCACCTAAACTTGACAGGATTACTTAAACTTTGCTGGATTTTGTGATCTGGTCAAACCCTCACTTGCAACCAACGATCCAAATCTGAGTTTTGTTTACCTTTTCAAATGCTAAAAAAAAAAAAAATAATAGTGACGATGAGAGGGAGGTACAGAAGGACGGTAAAGAATTCCAAGCCTGTACCCAGGAGGGGGTTCAGGAGAACCCCTCACAAAATTTGAAGTTCCGCTTAAACTATGACAGTAGGTCTACCATAGCAACTTATATAATCCCCACAACTCACTGGTGTGGGTATTCACGAGTGGCTATACTTACCCCTTGCCACACTACTGCATCAGTTTGACCTATGCT
>VJOZ01088547.1:0-10739 GCA_009801055.1 Stichopus horrens | reverse complement strand
CTGGACACACACCAGATTATGCCTTTTATATAGATATATGGCAGTTTTCTGATGTTTCCCCTTCCAATCACTAGACCCTGGCAATCCTCCTAATAGGGAAGGAAATCATTAAAACATGTAGTACAGAAGTGTACCTGTTTAACAAGATAATTACCTGTTTAGATGAAAAAAAGGAATTACTGTGTAAAGAATGAGGAAAAATAAATGGGAAAACATATGAAATGATGTACACTTACAATGGCAAAGAAGAGAAAGAAAAGGCTATATAAATTCTCAAGTATGTGAGACAAAAGTTAGAAACATAACTAATGGCCAAGAAGATGATGTATGCCGTGGGTTCAGCTTTGAACCAAAGAAAGATCTACTGTAGCATTGTTGACACTTGCAGGAACAGTACTTGCAAGATGTTGCAGTGTATGTTCTTCTGTGCAGGAGATGTTCTTCAGTGGTTGTTATGTGATATCATAGCATCATGTCAAGGAATCATTATGATATTAAGTGACTTCTTTCATTTTGTAAATATTTTAACCATGTCGTTTAATACAAGATATTTACAGACATCACAAGACTCATAAAACAAAAAGCAATGCAAAGTACAATGATAACGGTGATTGCAAGACCATAAGAAAAAGGAAATAGTACAAGGAATCTGAAGTTAGTACAAAACACATTAATAACCAGACCCTAAATGGTTATGCGATCACAGTAAAGCTACTGAAAACTCTTGAGATGTGTATTCACTCTGAAAAGAAGAAGAGAGAATACCAATTGGCTAGAAGTGATTTAACACCATTAAGGACAGAGACAGAAAGAGAATGGGGGTGCGAACATGGCTAGAACATACAGTGATGTGATTATAACTGATAGTATTTGACTACTTTTAAAGCTTATTGGGGGAAGGGAGAAACAAGCAATGGCACGAGACAAGGTTATTAAACTTTAAGTGATGGCAGTAAACCAAAATAAACAATATTGCTCCAATTATTCCCAATTTTATACATCTCTGCTGCTTGTTAATCGCTGTACTGGCCAGGTTTTTCACTCCATTCATTGAAATTTAGTACAGCAAATTATATTCCCCTCTCTGTCAATTAATGCCATTAGAATAAACCTTTGTATGTACTGCACACCCTTTGTGGTGTACGATGTACTTCATGCACGGTAGCATGGTACAGTATTGTACATCAGTACATTCTGAATCATTTTAGCCAATATGTTGAACAGAACAGAAAAGAAAGTACTGACATGCACAAAGTAACATCTCTCCATCTTTCCATCTAAATACATCAAAAATACATATTCAGAGCTGTAATGAAATATTCCTCTTACATTTTTATGGGTGTGCAAATGAAAGATACTCCTGGCACTTCATACCCCACACATCTTTTTCATAAATCAGAAAAAGTGATTCTTCAGAAAGATTGCTCTAATCAAGAAAGGTTTTCAGTTTCCTCAAGGTTGCAAAATTTTACATTATGTCACAGGGTGACAGGGATCACTACAAAAGTGTTTGTCGTTCTTTGAAATTTAAGTGCAAATTAATCCTCGAAAGTCAAGGAGTCGTGACATCACAGATTTCCGATAATGCAATGCACCACTTTGAAGTCCACATTCGTTAATAAAAATCTGGTATTAAATCTGCAAACCAAATGCCATTGAGTTATGGTCTTTTCCAGTGAAAAGAGGAATATCTCCCCTTTTGTATAAAAAAAAAAATCAATCTTCCTTTCCTGACAAATCCCTTTGATACTCTGCAGCTTTTCAAGCAACAAGTACAAATTTAGTGTAGCACTTGCTGGTCATACTATACATGTATGGTACCTTTACAGTATCACTGAATATTCCTACACAGTGTGTTTACATACACCAATGTATGCTTACTGTAATGTGGTACACCTACTCTAGTGGTACCAGGGAACTGCCTGGCAGATGGAGTCTCAACCACCTCTAAAGTGTAGCACCACCATCTGTTGGAGCATAGCCCAAAATTTCCAGATAATTTTATGCTTCATCACAAACCCCAGATTGCAGAAAATTCCACTCTCTGGGTCTTTTGAGATGCATCTATATGTTGAGGAATCTATTTGAAAATTTGAATTCTAGCCTTATGTCAAGAATAATCATCTTTTATCTGGATGTTTGTTACAAAAAAAGTGCCAGCTGGAAAAGTTTGTGTAAATTGCAGTAACTAGAGGTAATTGGCAATTTTTCATCCTAGTCGGAGTCAGACCGGACTGTAATTGGCACATTGATACATATTGATAGGGTTACTACACATTGGAAGGCAACATAGGTAAATTCATTCAGCTACTGTACTGAAGTCAAAAGTATGATGCAGGCACGCTGTACTTTAGGGGCCAACTTCGATCCTAACTGAACTGCTGGTGGAAAGGTGGTAACCAAATGCTGTATGATGTCATATGTTAAGTTGATGTTGGCTTCAATTGCCATACATACCGTACACAGTGCAGCTGTTTACAGACACACCCAAGCCTTTTGTCATGATGGCAAGATAGTGATGAGTCTGCAGTATCTTTGCAATAGGATGCAGTCACTACACATATGCTGCGTACACAGCATATAGATATGTTTGGTTAGATCGAACATACATGACAAGCTGTCCAGTGTACATAAACCGTACATTAGTTAATCTTTTACTAGTGCAGTAATTTGCACAGGCTGAACATAAACCTAAAGGGTACATTTGTGATAAAATGCTGGGAATGTATGCCAAGGTAATGTCTCTGTCAGGGCCAGATGAAGGTGGTGAGGGGCCCCTGCACATCCACGATCGATGGGGGTCCCTTAAAAATTGAAATTGATATCATTTTAAGAAAGAAAAAACGTTAACATTTCACTCATGTAACTGGGTGTAAGATTACGATAATTGCAAATAGGCTACTGTGTATTGACCAAAGAGGCAATGTTGTTGTATGATATTAAAACTTTGTATAATATACCCATATCTCAGTTTCCTATTCTAATTCAATACAGATGCAATGTTAGGCTTTTGGTTAATACAGCTCAAATCTCTATTTGGTTACTAGTTATGTGTGTTCCCTGAGAATCTCATTGATTCAGTGTAAGTTTATTAAGGAATTTTCAAAGTCCTTGCTGTTTGCTGGTTCACAGACCTATTAGTGATCATTTAATTTCCATTGTTTTCACAAATAGAATGAATCAAACTTGGAATCCATTCAGACTTTTCTAACAGACAAAATTGCAAATAAGCACTGCTGTATGGGCTCCCTCTGCTCTGCAGAATCTGCCCAAAACATAAAATATGACTGATTTACCACAAGAAAAACACATTCTACAAGTTCAAGTAAAACTTATTTAAATGAGGTGTATGTGTGAATGGATTTAATCTAACATCATGTGTTACATAAAATTAATTTTTAATAAAAAATTGACTAATTTTTTGGGTCAATGAACAATTAACTCTGTGTTGCGACCAAGAATCTCAGTTTGTCGCTCAAAACTCTATCATTGATGTCACTCCATTTTTCAAATTATTGCACATTTGGCTTGCCCAGTGCGTGTGTTTTGTGTTCGATGAATTGTGCATGCAATAACAATGCAGTGCACTCTCCTCCATAATCATTGCAGGTAGCACCGCCGGCCGAGACTACGGCACAGTCAACTCTTCCATCTTCAAGTCCCACTCCCGGACATCGCTCAACTCAAAGAGAAACGGGAGCATTTCAGACAGCCAGAGGAGCGTAGGAAGTGGCAAATCAGAAACTGAGTTTGGGCTCGATGCCGCTGCGAGGGGTGAAGATTCTGACCCCCACTATGCCCAGGTGACACCCAAATCGCAACGAAAAAGCATGGAGGATTCCTCCTCGGTGGGGAACCAGAGCACACGCAGCAGGGGAACTCCTAAGAGCAGCCGGAGGTCAAACTCGCCACACGATGTGGTCTTGTAAGGTACAAGAGATACAGTATCTCATTTGAGTTTGAAGCATGCCAGGAGCCTATTCGTATACTTATGTGGTATGGTAAACTAAAAGGGGACACGATATGAAAGTTCTGTGAAACAAAAAATTCATTTGAAATCAAGTTGAACATTGATGTAGAAGACTTTTAAAAGAGAAAGTCAGGAACAATTTGAGAATTAGGAAAGAACAAGTATACTTTATATATCTTATACACAAATCTCACAATTGATTCACCCCTTCTGTAAAAGTTTCTGTTTCAAGTTTCAAAACGAAGATTTTATCAAGCATCATTCTTCACATGCGTCTGTTTTATATTTCACTTTTCCAGTCACCACAGAAAACATAAAGCAAAGAACAAATGTAGATATGTATTTTAAGCAGTAGTTGTGGTTTGCTTACCCTCCAAATTATGCTCATAATTGGAACCTGACACAACATGATAGCTTGATAAAATGATCCTGTTTTTCTTATCCACAAATTTCTGTTGTGTGAGGTGAAGTTAGTATGTCTATACAGTACTGTATCGTATTTTGTATTCCTTAGTTCCTGTTTTATTCCTGTTTCAAACAATTCAAACTGTAGGGTCAAAGATAGAATTAACGGTTGTATTTGAGAATTCTTAATTCCACATCTCATGGTCTTTCCTCGTACATCCCTGCATTCTGCATGAACTGTATATAAGGCTAAAAAGGAGTGATTTATTCAACATTACAAAACAGTAGTTTGGAAGCATTGAATTTAGCATAGTAGTCTAAACAGCAACTTCAAAGATTGCTAGATGTCCTCAAGTGGTCAAGGCCTATCACAGTAGGACAACAAAGACGGTTCTTAAAGGCATCCAGTGTTGGGGTCAGGTGAACCAATCAATTTATAAAGGCCTTTTGTTTGTCTTTTTTGTTTCATATAATGACCAAACATTGAGAATCCATGCCACCACCCATTAGTGAATCCTTAGTTTTCGCTTTGGAGTGTGGTCTTTTTACGTTAAGTCTGATTGTGGTTTACCCTTGCTTTGAGATGTCCACAGCATATACCTGTAAGGAAGATTTTTTATTGGGTAAGGTTTCCTTTTATGCAGTACTATTTTACCTTCATTTAATGTGACTCTGTAAAATTGTGTATTAATTTATGACCCAGTAACTGCTTTAGAAGCTGCACACATGCAGTAACAATTCCTATAGTATTCATTTTACGCAAAATTAAGGTCCAGCTTGCCAGGGTACATAGGATCAGATCCACTTTTTGAATTATTATTAGACACATTCTGCCAAGAAGTATTACAAGACGATGTCCCGGAGGGTCTAAGACGGCAAGGTGTCTATTAAAGTTTATTGAGGTTCCTCCAGGGCATGTCAACGAACACTATTTTTCTAATTGGTCAAATGTTTTGTTTCACATAGATTTGTTTTCTGCAAATATATTTCATCGATGAAACAGCATGATACCAACAAAGACATAATACACCCTTGGTGATAAATTGTATAAAATATGGAAGAAAGATACATTTAGGCACAGGGTAATTTTGTTTTTGTTTGAAAATGAATAAAACTTTGGATGGATTTTTCCAAGACACAACCACTAGCCCATTTATATACTGGCTAGACTGGCTTTGATGTAGTCACTTGTGTTTTCCAAACATTCTGGAAATTCACATTTCATATACTTTGTTTGAGAAGTACTGCAGGGTATAGTCAGCCAGGCCATTAGTCTAACATCTTTTGCTGTGTATTCAAGAAGGTTACTATTATGTCCCAGGAGACAGTGAAAAGAAAGACTGGAAGAGGAAAAAAAAAAGAGAGAGTTTGTGAATAAAGTAGTTATGAAAACAAGTCACCGTTTTACTTGAGTCAGAAATGTTGACTTGCTAGAGGCAAGCTATTGAATTTTTCATAACTTAATTCATCACCTCTACTGTTTTCATTTCAACTTAAGTGACAGGGGCCTGCCTGGTTTTGCCATTGTTCCTTCAGTCTGTTTAGACACGAGAATTTCGTACGTTGTCTGTGGTGCAAGGAAAAAAAAACATTCCTCAAAGCAGATTCTTGCATTCCTTTCACATAAGATATATCATTCCTCTGAAAAGAAAATGAAAATATTTTGCACTAGAGGATGTTTACTTCGCAGATGGGGGACAGTATTCAAGACAGGTAGTGTGCATAAACAATACAGTACATAGTCATTGTGCACTTTACATATTAATGAATTCCTCAGTGATGTCTCATCTTTCAGCTTAAAATCACATGATAATAATGCCATTCAAAGACTATTGTATTCATCATCAGTTTTGGGTATTAAGTCAGAATAATGTCTGAGGCTGTCTCACTGTTAATTCCATAGAATTGTGGCCTTTGAATTTGGAGCCGTATGCAGTCAGCTCAGTGGAGGCTGTAAAGGATTGAATGTACAGGGTGGTAATAGAAGGCTAACACTGAAAATTACAGTATGAAGTGCAGTCTTTGGTATGATTTAAAAACTATTATGTATACAGTGTGCACCCAACTAAGGATATTCAACTGCATAGGCTATATTTTTCTACTTCGTAGATTGTAAACACCTACTGACTCTGTTGCCATAACCTGCAGTAATCTTGTAATTTGTTCAACCTCTGACTGTAGACTATGATGCAGCCATTCTTAATGTTGATAATAATAACCCTTTAAATTACTCTACCATTGTTGACCAAACTAGCAGCCCTTTTTCTCCTTTAAGGAGTTACTTCAAAGTGCTTTCATCATAATCTTTGCCCATTGTAACTTTCAGCTTTTTCAGACAGAGATTCCTTGGGCATAAGGTGGAGCTTAAAATTGTACATAGCTCTACAGTGGAATGCTACTGTAACTAGGTTCCCTTGTTGCTATACACTGTACTGCTGTTTTCTTTACACCAGTGCGGATAGTGACCCATTTTCATACTGCTAATTTAGCCCAGTATCTCACATATACATGTTATTGTGCACATGTAGAAGACCAACGTGGATAGATATATATGTATGTATGGTAGTACAGTGGATAGTGGCACCATTGTCATAAGTATCAGTTGCTGTGTTGCAGGAACAAAGAACTGTTAATATCAAGCATTCCAGTAAATTGTGGACAGGGACTTGTTTGTGATCTCTATGCAATAGTTTTTTGTGGTATTTTAGGATTTCCATGCATTGTACGCTTTAGAAACCAGTCATTATTGCCGAGAGTGAATTAGTGCAGAGATCTATCAATGTTGCATTTTCCACGAATGACCGCATCAGATGGTCGGTGTTAATTGTTGAGCAGATTCCTTTGTGTTAGATCAAAACGAGGTTGCCCGTAATCATTTGTTGGTGGAGTCTCAAAGTGTGAAAGTTGTTGTCATCCCATTCAGGCTCGGCGGTAACCTTGGCAGCCAAATCAGTTCCCAAGGTAACTCCCATTGTTCCGACTGATTCAAGCAGAACTCTCTGTTCACACGATTCATGGTGGAGGTGTGGCGTTTGCGTTTGTCACACCGTTCCTTCTGCATTTTTCTCACATTCATTGTGTGGCAACAGTGCATGTCAGGTAGGGCATCAGAATAGTTTAGACGGAAAGCAATGCAACTAATTGGCTGATATTCTCCACAGCAGACTGTAAGCTTACAATCAGAGCCATATGAATAATTGAGAAAGAATTTTTTCAACTATTTACTCTTTGCTTTTATTTTTGGAAGGATAGGCTGCTTTATTTATTGCAAGAAGTATTCAAAGGTCTTTCAATGACAAGCGTTATTATTCCTGGTAGATGAACAAACTGTCATTATGTGTGTATGCACACAGTATCTACGTGTGAGCGTGACCTTCAGATAACTTTAAATATATGTATATTTTGGGAAAAGCAAAACTGTATAAACTTTTTAGGTGATAATAAAGCAGAAGAAAGAGTGTAAGGTGCAGGAAACAAAATTCTGCGCTAAGTGTCTCTTAAAACATGTATTCATGTAATTCAGGGAATCATAATTGTTGTAGTATTTTTCTACCTAGAGGATTCATTTTTCTATGTTACTTTCTGTTTTCTCATTCTTTTAACCCATTTTTTGCATCTGATGATGAATGATCTCAAAGTAATGGACTGAAAAGATGCATTTAAAACACGTCTGTTGAATAAACTAGGTGACACTTTGCATGTAGGCTCAGCTTCTGGTATTCTTCAACACAGGTGACTGACAGATTATAGTACACATGATACATAGATATCTGTAAATATATACACACACACACACACCCATGCACCTAGATACCACATACATAAACACACTCAAAAACAGCCACATTGTAAACTGTCTTAAGTTTACCAGATGGAATTGATAACCAAGAACCATTTAAGTTTGCAGTATTTATAGGCACAGTGAGGTTGCTAGTCACACAGACAGACAACATAACTCATTTGCTGCCGTTTGTTCTGTCTCATTCTTCAACCATTTGGAGCCACTTGTAATGTGTTGAACTTCGAACTCCTTGTGTGTATCGTATGCTCAGTTTTGTCTAATGTTCAAGTCCCATAGTTAAATGTTCAAATTTGTATGTTCAGTGGAACATGCTGGTACTTCTGCTTGTGACTCAAAACTGAAATGCAGTTTCTATGTCACTGTCGTCTCTGGCCGTGATTGTCTTTCTGACAGTCCCACTGCCCATCGTCATGAAGTCTAGCGCCACCTTCAAGCGTGGAACCAAGTCTCAAAATATAGACTAGAATTCTGTGTCACAAATTGTAGACTAGAACTCTATTAGCGTCACAAATTACAGACTAGAACTCTATCAGTTTCACAAATTATGGACCAGAACTCTATTAGTGTCACAAATTGTAACATTTAATCTCTTGATTTGTATTAAG
This sequence comes from Stichopus horrens, assembly GCA_009801055.1. Taxonomy (NCBI): domain Eukaryota; kingdom Metazoa; phylum Echinodermata; class Holothuroidea; order Aspidochirotida; family Stichopodidae; genus Stichopus; species Stichopus horrens. The sequence goes on along the minus strand of VJOZ01088547.1, from coordinate 1,957 downwards.
AAGATGCAGATACGAGGAGTGGTATACAATTCAGAAATTTTAAGCTTTCATTTTCAAATCTGCTACATTAGTAGCACTGCCCTCTGACTTTGCCAATAAGGGACACTGCCCATTTTCTCAATATCCAAGGCTGACAGCTAAAATTTGCCAGCCTTTGTATTTTACTCAATATTTATGCCAAAGCAACCAAAATTAAAGTCCTTTCAAGAGTTAGCTAGTTTGCATTTTATTTGGGCAAAAAGTGTTTCAAGAAGAAACTTTTTCTGCACTTGTGTTTTATGGTGCGATGTTATGCTGTGTCATTCAAAACATCAAAATTCATTTGGTTGAAAGTCCACATAACTGAATTTTTGTGTCACATAAAGTTGAACATTAAGCCTGGCAAACAGTATGTGAAGAATGAATATTTCAAGAAATGCCAGCTGATTGTAGTCGAATGTGGTGTGCGTTATGGTGGGGGAGGGAGGGAGATGCAACAACAACACTAAAATGTAACTTTAAAATAATGGAGTCAAGCCCTTGCATCTGCCTTGGCTTGTCATGGTTATTACGCAGTGTTTTCATGGTCATTGCGGTTCCATGGTTGTCATGGTTCCCATGGTTGTCCTGGTTTTAGCTTTTTATTCAGTGTTATTGCACAGTGTTTCCACACACACACATGTTGTTTGCTATCTACAAGTGTGACAAATGTATCTAAACAGACTGTTTGACAAAGTGTTAGCCAATTAATCATCGAATATTTACCAAGATTTCTCTCCTGCCGAGATGCACACTTTTGGATGTTTGCCAGTCTGCTTCACAATACATTAATTTTCAGAGATTCACGCAAGCCAAACTCACTCAGAGAGAGCTTTGTAAATAACCGTTGATTAATTTTTTTTTTTAAAGGTGTTGGGGATTATGATATTATAATATCTGGCAAATGCATTTGTATTTCATGTTTAAAAAAAAGAGAAAAGAAGCGCAAGGTTGCATATGTCAGCTGCCTGCAACTCATCCATAATCAACGTTAAAAGAAATATCAGGGATCAGTTCCAAATTATAAAAAAAATATTAAAAAATAGTCATTTCAAAGATGATTTTAATAGTGATTTGTTTAACAATAATATACCATGTATATTGTAAGTCAACTGTAAGTGCCTTAAAGTTGTCACAATAAAGGTTTTGTCCATTACGCTGCACATAATTTGAGCTGATTAACACATATTTAGCTTGACTCCTTTGTACAGAATAATTGTTAGTAAGATTACTGTATTTTTTCAAAGAATTAAATGAAAGTACCTAAAGATGCTTCATAGTAAATATTCATCATTTGTCACTTTGTTGTTTTTTCTGAGTTATACTTTACACAAGTTGTATGTGTGTTCAGTGTTTATGTGCATGTGTATGTATGTACATATCTACGTATGTATTTTTCTATGTGTATCTGTGTGTGTGTTTGTTATGTACATAGCAAAAAGTAGTAGTGTCAGTTGCATTTGCCAACCAAATTTAGGCCGTGCAAACTGTGATAAGTAATACTTAAAGAAATTAGCCTGGCTTTGGATGCTTTTTACCAATACGGGAATTTTTGCCTATAGTCTTTTTGTTTAACAATGTTTCAAATTGCCCTTGGGTATGTCGCAAATTGTGATTGTGGACTTCGCAAATTGCCCCAAATTGTCCTTGAGGATATTTTTTTTCTAAAACAAGTTAAATCCACCATTCATTACAGGAACGTATCTTTTGTTACTATATGGCAAGTAATAATCAACGTATTATAGGTCTGGTATTCTGAAACCCAAGAAGAGCTTTACTGAATCTGTTAGGAGTTACGAAGCAGCATTCAGATTAAAAGGATGTATGGGTAATCGTGTGCTTTCATTCTTTCAACAAGATCGAAAAAATCAATATTTAAACTCCTAAAATCAAGCAAATAATAGTTATATTATAGTTATAATAGTTATATTACCAAGTT
>VJOZ01088543.1:0-10113 GCA_009801055.1 Stichopus horrens | reverse complement strand
GGGGGGGGGGGGTTGAGGAAGTCTCAGTTCTCCAGGTTACATGTTACATTCATCCAGAGTGCAAATGAGTAACAAACACGACAGCAAATTCTGCGCGAAATATGTGCTTTGTGTGGACAGAGCTAACATGAAGATGTGTCTGTATGCTTGTGTGTAGTATGGGAATTTCTGGAATAGGTACCAAAGGGGATGTATGCGACTTTGTTGATTTCTTTCAGACATTCAAAGAGGACCCATGTTTCCCATTGACATTGCTAAAATTCTGTATTGATTCTTGCTGAGAATCAATAAAGTTCCATTACGACCCATTGCAATGCGACTCTATGGGAATTTTCTCATGAAATGGGAGGGGGGGTGTAAAGGGCACGGTCATTTGATCCCCTACACCATACTACTGTAACATGATACCATCAGTTTCATTCAGCCTTTTAATTGGGAAGGGATTGTTACCCTTCTGTGACGGTTGCACCGTCAGATCTGCAGTTGGTGAGGGCGGTATGTAATCTAACAGTGTTCTCTAATAATGTGGAAACTAAATGTTCAAAAATACACAAAGATATCAACAACTATTGTAAATACATTTACGTACTTTGGAGAAGAAGATAATAGTAAAAAAAAACCTTTGAATGAAATAAATATGTAATGTTCTGAAACTAGAAACTGTAGGAGCGACTGCTCAAATCCTATCTACCTAATCTTACATTTCTTAGCACAATTACAGTAATAGTTTTCACAATGCGTGTCTGTTACCATCTTTGAAAGAAACTGAGGGCAAAAAACATGCAACTGTGAGTAAAATATGGATAAATATCTTGATAAATTTCAAAAATAGAAACTGCTCTGCTGTTTTTTACTGTCTCTGCATGGGATTTCTTCGAATACTTTAATACGTACACCTTTTGAATGGGCCTCTTACTGGGTTACAATTTGTTTCTAAATCACCACGGAAAATTAGGCCACACAATGTTCTAAAAAAATCCACAATAACACAAAATAAGATTTCAACAACTATCAATCCAGTATGAGTTTTCATGAACAGATATGGACCATTTGAAACTGGTAAAATCTTTTGAAACAGGCCAACCAAGCCTATGACTTAAAAGTTGCATAGTGACAGGAGCAAAAAAAAAACATTATGCAACTTTCACATCATCATCACATGGCCATGAATTATGCATGAGGCTGTCTCTTTATTAATTTTAAATGTTACAAATACTACAATTTCAATATTACTGTGGACAATTAGTGTGTATTTTTTTTCTTTACAGAAAAATGTCTTGTATGATTGTTATTGATTATTCCTCATTTTTGACAGGAGTTGAAGTATCATCTAGACCATTTTTTAATTGCAGGTTACAACTTTTCTTGCTTTGAGCAGTTTGATTTGTCAACTAAGAAAATCACCAACATCAAAAGGCATATCTTAGATCATGAATAACATAAAAGATGAATAAAAATCAAACTTACATGATATTAAATAAATTGAACATGATTTGGACGGAATGTTGCAGCATCAATGTTTTAAAGACAATTGCAAGGTGATAATACATCAAGGCATTAGAAATAACATTGGTAAATTTTGCTTTCAAAAGTAGATACATATTTTACCCACAAACCTTGACCTAGAGAAAGTATTTCACAATAACACTTTGGACATTTGAATGAAATTAACATGTCCTGATATGCAGGATATTTTCATGTCAGTTGACATATCACTGTTATATGACAATGTGACAGACAAGAAATTCAGCAAAAAATGAAAGGAATCTTGACGAACTTCTCTGCAGTATTGCTTTGCGAATGTCTCCGGTGATGTGCACAACCTAATTGATGCCTAAAAGACTACTAGACATGAGTTCAATCATGGCATTATCAGAGATATATGGCAAAAGAGTAGTTCTCAGACTGCAAACACCATGAAAGGCACGAGTGAGCTTTTGGAAGGTCAAAACTTTTTGATGGGTTCCCTGAGAGGCTTTCCCGAGGGAGAAGATTTAACAAAGGATATGTAAACGATACCAAGGAGAAATCAAGAGTGATTTCATGGCCTACGGTTGTGAGTTTGATGAAACACAAAACCAAGTCATCCCTTTCTATGGATGACAGAGGGACTCCTATTATCACAACATCATCCAGATGTCGTGTCGCAAGACTTTTTGGATGCTTAGCTGGTAGGAAGAGCCACAAGAATTGACAAAGATGCATCAGTTCTACAGAAATTTTTTAAAAAGGTTTTCCTGAGATTCAAATTCCTACTCACTCCTAATGATACTTCCTCAAACAAGGTTTGCTGAGTTTCTTTCACTGACCTTCTTCTGGTTCATCATTTTGCAAATGTGACAAATTGATCTGAACTTGTTCAGATTTTAATCGACCGATCGCTAAGCCAGACGGCGTTATCAAATCGGTCGTCTTAATGCCCTTCGTGAGGGGAGGAGTGATTCCAAAATCTACCACTCTTCGCACGGACGGTTTTTTGAGTCGCCCATTACCAGGGCTCTTTGACTTGCTTGAGTCAATTTCGCTCACTTCCTTGACAACCAATGGAGATGGCGGAAGGTCGCTCAACAACGGCCTCACGGGTGTGAACTTGGATCTCCTGCTAGGCGAATGTTGCTCCTTTGGACTTGTTTCGTCAACAACATCAATGAGAGACATCGTTTTCAACTCCACTGACACATCATTTACACGGGAAGCCCGTGATTTCATCTTTATTTTTTCAGGAGTTGAAGCAACTCTATTTGTTTCACTGCTTTCGTTAATATATATCATTTTAGGATCACCATGCAAGTGATGTGATCTTTCAGGATTTGATCCTGTCAACTTTGCTTCTGATGGGTCCTTCTTGATTCTCCTGGGAGCAGGGCTACCTCTAGAAGATGAACTTCCTGTGGGACTATGGTTTCTACTGGAAGAGGCTTCAGATGATAAACTCCTGGAAGGAGATGACCTTGGGGATCTTTTTTCTCTTGGCATCTCTTCTGAGATGAAGTTGTATGTGACATCAGGAGCAGGTCTTTGGAGTTCTCCTTCCTGGCCTCTTTGTTTTCTGACTTTGTGTCTCCCTTGGGTGTCTTTGATTCTTTCATCAATAGATTTTCCTCTCCTCACTTCATCTCTGATTGTCTCGTTTTCATCGTATGCTTTGTTTCCGATAACAAAAGTTGAACTGCTTGCCCATTTTTGAGGTTCTTTTTTATCTTTTTCAACTGCTGTGGTCCTTAGGTCTACCACATGACCTGGTTTTGCACTAAAGTTACTACTCTTTCTTCCTCTTTTCTCTGTTGTTTTTTGTTTTGATTCTTTCATCTTTAGTTTAATCAGTTGCCTCATCTCAATGGCCACAGTCTCTCCTTTGTCATTTACCCCCTCAGGTGTGGTCACAAGAATCTTGGGGACTACCACTCCCTTGTCAACATCTTTGTTTACTCTACCAGAATCCCCACGAAACACAGTCTCAGAGTCTGAATTGCCTAACTCCACTGCAGTAGAATGTTTCCGTTGTCTGTTGGGAGGTTCAACTTTAATTGCCATGGAGACATCTTCTGTGCTGCCAGGAAGTGGAGCACCCTCATGATGGATCTCCACCACAGTCGTTGGGCTATGTCTGGTTACTCTGCCACTCTGTGAAGTCACATTTGTGCTGTCCACTTTAACCTCCATCATTTCAAGGCCTTTGTCTTCTTCCGAGGAGAGAACCGTAGGGATGCTCTCCAGTGAATGATATCTGACTGTCTTCAGATTTATGTCACTGGTGGCCCTCTCTTGTTTCTCTTCATTGTTGGGTGCAATCGCACTTTTCTTGCGTAGCGTTGGATTGCTGAGCGTCCTGTTGGCGTAGAACCCCTCCATCACCACTATGAAGTCACTGGGGTCCGCAGTGTGAATGTTATCGGATGCAGAGTAGTTTATACACGGCAGGAGCCGAAACTTCTCTTTCCTGAGCTTCCGTACGGCTTCCTTCAATGGAACCTGAAGGCTAGCAATCGGGAGGCTCTTGGTGCTGTACTTGAGCCTGACGCAAACGTCCAAATGAACCGTCTTCATGGGCAGAACATCCTTATCGATGTCTTTATAAACAAGCGCTTTGGAAAATTTGAAAGTTGAAGGAAGAAATATTGCCTTAAAGCCTTCCAGTGCTGATTTCTTCCTCAAGGTGATGATAGAGCTTTCCATCTTAGAAGCATCATCCAATTTGATTTCATCCGTCCTTCTCTTGCTGTCTCCTTTCTTGTCAGGGAGAAGATGACTCTTCACATAGATACGGCTGATGCTGGAAAACTCACCTTTGAAAAAATAAAAACAAAACTTTGAAAATTGAGTTCTAAGTCTCTCAGATGGTGTGTGCAAACTCAGCCGCTGATCAAGGAGGAGCAGGCCACATCACTTCCAAACATATAAAAACGAAAAATATATTCAGAGAAAACTGGTAGCAGTTTTGAAACTTTCCATGTTTGCCTCCCTGATGTTACATGAATACAGCATATGAAAACATGTCTATATGGTAATTGCTATTTAAAGGGAAATAATGCATTTGTTGTACATAAAATAATGTTTGTGGATATAGAACGAAAGGTCATTCAAAATGACGAAGGACAGTGGCCATCTTTTCAAGAAATAAATTTCTCACAGATACAAATCCAGTTACCTTTTGCTTAAGAATAACTTGCTCACCAAAACTTTCCACAATTCAAATTATGCATCTTCCAATACTCATCATATACATAACGTTTTGAGGAGACGAAGCTTTTGTAGATTTGATATTTATTGATGCGATTAAATGGCTTAACAATGACTAAAGCTTTTTTCTTTGTCTACAATGTCGGGGCTGTCCGAGGTATTAGAAAGAAAACTGTTGTTGCCGGCTACAAAGAAGTAAGCTCATCAGAGTTTCATCCTCAAACACATATCTCTGTTCCTAACTGATCGTGAAATGCTCACAGGTCATTATGCACTGACAGAGAGGACAACCCGACCAACAAAATTTACGATTGCGTGATATACTTCAGTACACGTATTGCTGCAGAGCGACCTCTCTGTCAATTTTCTCGGACCTCGTTCAGCCCTAGCGCCACCACCTGTTTCAAGGTAAGCCACGTCAGCATAAGTCTGCAGCTATCCGTCCTTATTGCACCACAAACTCTCCTCCTTTACAATCTCGATTAATCGTGCAAAGTTCGTCTTTTAAAAAGTTCGTATTCTGGATTATGTAAAGCAGGGAGTACGATCATGGATTATCTTTCTCCATATGGTAAGTACAGATTTAAATTACAGCAACCGTTTTGCTTTTGGTAAACAAGTTCAATAGGTTCGGGGGTACAGTTTTGCGAAATCGTGCCAAGACTGTTAAAAGTTCTCTTGATATCGTCTGTTCTCTCTGTCGACTGTTAACGAAATCTCTCTACATCTCTGGGGACGGAGATGAACTCGCTAAACAGAGAGTTCTTACAACACTTAAATCTGTGTAAAGAGGGATAAATTCAAACCGTTCGTTACTTTATGAGCACCAACGGATACAACAGCACAGCATTCACACACAGCAAAAACAAACCGTAAATTTCATGACGCAAACTATGCACTTCAACAGGTTGCACTTCACGATGTTCAGATATTAATTCCACAATAGATTCTTATTTGCCATGAATATTATTGTTCCAGATGCAGCTAATTTTTTGAAATAGCATTTTTTAATGAATATCTTTCTTATTGAAATTGTCCGACAGTATATAAAGTCATGGAATGACATCATCACCAGCTGTGATGAAAGATCACCAAAAGTCGTCATCTTTACCAAAATTTTGTTCTCCACCCCCGAAACTTTATACAGACCCTTGAACATCCAAAATGCTGTTACACACAGGCGACAGGAAAGATTAACCAAAGCCAATGCTTCTACACTACAGTCTGCGTGCGAGCAAAAAGTGTCCAGCATTGACAATAGGTTTGGGTCTGAATATTCATTGACATAATAACTACCAAAGTTTGTAGAGAAAAAAAATAATCAACATTTGGTGAAGAAAAAGTGATGCTCGTTGAGCGAGTTGATTCGTGGTTAACACAATTGCTTGGGCATCATCGGCGAGCTCATGTTTACGGTCACTGATAAAAACTGAATTTCAAGGCTGTATCCATTAAAATCTGACGATTCAAATTAAAGATCACCACACATGAAAGATACACACAACAAGAGTTGGACAGATCAAATCTTATCTTTCTACTAGATTGTCAATCATGCCTTTACAAGGGTGTACCTCTCTCGACATAAACTGTTTCATTCACAAAGCAGGAGGAATGCAACAAAAGAAAAAGTAGTTCCTTTGCACATCAAAGCACCACTGATTAACTTATTTTCAGCACAAACCTAAAGGGATTGTAGCATTTAAAAATGGTAAAAGTCACATCTATGGTGTAATTTATTTAGGCTATGCTCAAACATAAACAATTTGGGATTCAAGCAGATAAACATGACGATGTGAATGTAAAGGCTTATCTATTAGTAACAAGAGAGATGTTGTTATTCATTTGCAGTTTGCTTGTACATTAATCACGTAATGGGATTTATACACTCACCAGGAGGCATGAGCACTTCTTCAACTTGCCACACCCGTATCTTGAGAGATCTTGATTTGGAGTTGTATTCGAAAGAGCACTGAAGTAGCCCAGTACCTGAATGAGTGAATAGAAGCAAGGCTCACACAGGTTGAAATTCAAGTGACAGTGGTTCTAAACAGCTAGCTGAGAACAATCAGTTTTGAAGAGATCGAAAGGGTTGACTTGACAGCAGCAAGGGCCTTAGTGAAGTACACTTAAAACAAACCAACTCCCTTGGCCTTACTATAGGCTTCAAGGAGACATCATTCAAAGGTAGCAAGATAAAACATTTCCAAATTACATGAAAATACTACTATTGGCCAAAATTATCCTTTCAAAATTTTAAAAAGTCCCTAACAAAACATGCAATCAATGGAACTAAAGACAATATATTACAGATACCACCATCTGGCTTAAAAGTGACACAGTATTACTGAATTCCCTATCCAACACCTATATAGCTGCTCAGAAGTAATAACTTAACAGTTTCTGATTTTTTCTTTTCATATTTAAAATGGCATCTTAATTCCTCTTCATATTTTTTCCTTTAAATTGCCCTCATTGAGTTTAAAAATCTCCCTAGTGATGCAAGTTGGTGACATCTCTGCTATTTAATATTCAGTCACTCAAGTACATACACTCAAGTTACTATCTAATAAAATTGAGTGTATGCTAGCAATCTTCTCCGTACAATACCCGTGTTCGTACCTGTCTCACTAGATTTGGTGTTCCCTCGTTCAATGACCTCAATCTTTGCCCAAGCCGTGGGTGTCGTTCTCCCTGCCAAATTCCTGCCAAAATTGTTGGTGAAGTCAACATCTCCGACAGATTCATTGCTCCTTGACCTGTGAATGGCCTTCCTTGCGTCATTCAGAGACAGCTCAATGAAGTGTCTTGTTCCTGTAATGAAACATAAAGGGAAAAATTTTGTTTGTTTTACAGATAATATCTTCTTTTATTTTTTTTTTCAACACTAGCGTTTATGGACAGAGAATGACGGATAATTAAAATAAGGCAGGATGAGAGCCTTCTTTTCAAGAAATAAGTTCCTTACAGACAGCAATTCAGTTATTTTTGTTCAGGGTTCACCCAAAGTTTAAAAAATTAAGATGATCTTGGATGGTCCAAATCACTACCACCATAATACTGCAAGATATCTGCCCAATGTACATTAGTGCAACTAGATTGATGAGATTCAACCCAGGGTGAGTTCAGCACTTAATTTACACCACAGGCTGAACTCAAGCTGCTATAAATGGTCTTACTCTCTCTGTCCAAAATATCGCCACATTCTCCGCTAGCCAGGTCCAATGGGGTCTCCCCTTCTGTATTTGGCACATCAAATACTCCACCAGCTCTGACGAGAGCCTTCAGGCAATCACCGTGTCCTTCTTTGGCTGCGTAATGTAGAGGCGTCGATGCATGGAGGTTATCCGGTTTGTTTGGATCAGCTTGATAGGAGGAAAAGAAAATGTATGAAGAAAAAAAAGAAGCATGATTGTGAGGACGACAGGATCATCACTTAATTCTAAGCCAAGAGAGTTGTTTTACGACAATCGATGAGCAGTCGATTATCCTCTGTAAGAACTACTTATAGATGCTAAGTCCAATAGTCATGCAATTTGAGACAATAATTAACAATAACATTTATGCACAAAGTCAGTATTTCTACTTATTTTCTCTGACAATGTACCTTTATATTGGAGAAGTAATTCTAAGATTTCGAGATCTCCGTTGCTGGAAGCTTCGTGGAGGGGGCACCATTGGTATAGTCCAATGGCATCAGGGTCCAAACCTTCTTCCAAAGCCTCCTCTACAAGTTCAGCATCCCCTAGACGGACGGCCTCATGGAGTTTGGTGTCTTCGCAGTCCACCATTCTTCAATGGTGATCTCATCTTTTGGCTGACTTCACGAGAGTCCTGCCTTCAATGGTAGAGGGACATAATTTACAGGATACATCAATGCTGAAAAGATGAAGAAAACCAAAAAATGGTGAGAAGAGAAGCCCATGGAGAAATATTCCCAGAGTATGACCAAAATTAATTTGAAGACAAGTTTGCATTGGTGGTATCACTAACAAGCAAACTTCCATAGTTACTCAAACCAGTAGTTAGTCATGAGTCTACATTCACATTAAGGCACATGAATTTGAATAGCAAAATGTAACGCAGATTAATGAAGAAACTAACATGCAACTTCATCAAAGTTAATGATGACACTCCTGTTAATAACAGTCCTGTCTCTGGGATAAGGCTACTTAGCTGGGCCAAAGGTTAATAAAAACTTGAAAAGTCATTTCTGATGGGTATGTCGTTTTGCAAGAGATGTCAGCCTAAAACTGACCTAGAAAAGTATCAATACTTGTGCATTCTTATAATTTACACAATGAAGCTATGGGCTTACCAANNAAATTATTACAGAAGAGTGAATACGGTAACAGAACAAGTGAAAGAGAAGAAGAAAAAGGATTGCAGTGAAAGGAAGTACTCTTAAGAAATCCTCATGTGCTTAAAGACAAGAACACTCCTCAAAAAGAATACAAAGAGAGAAATAAACAACAAAAAAAAACAAATTTAACAAAAACCCTCCCGAATCCATGGGAGTTGTGTTACAGGAAATTAGATTGCATTACAGGAATTGCATTACAGGAAATTACATTGCATTACAGGAAATTAAGTATTATTCATGATCAGTGATAGTATAGTAGATGAAACTACGTTTACTAATTGTTGTGATGAAGTGACACAGTAATCAATAGTTACTATCTATGGGCCAGACTGCACTAAAATTTAAATTGAATATACCTGATACACCTCATTAATTTTTGTGTGTGACGTTATGACCTTAGGAAGTGTACAGTACTTTACAGAAAGTCTAACATTGAGGAAAACTCTTTGTCTGGTTTTCAAAGTTCTTAGTTATATTTAACCACCTACATTATATGTTATGAATGATAGGGGATATGAATGATTGCAACATAAACGTTGAAGGTTGCACACCCAGCATTGGTCAAATTACACCTTCTTCAAGTTACTGCAGACCTACTGTGTGCATATAACGACAGTGACATTCCTCTGAACTCATACATCACCAGCTGATATATTTCATGAAAATTAGATACCTGCCTATCAAAGTTATTGTTATTTTATTAACTCCTTGCACCCCCAAATATTGTTTTCTCTACTTGTGGTGTCTGGACAGTGTTCGATTTTTACAGTAGTCCGGTAGTCCGTGACAACTAGAAAATCTTTCAGACTAAAAATCTTTGCAAAAACATGCTAGGAGGTTGTCCGACTAACAACCAAATTTTGTGAGTTTGTGCAGCTTTTTAGGGACTTGATGAATAACAAATACACAGGCCTACTGTACACAGTGGCTAAAGAGGACTATGTACAATTAGACTTCAAGTATTTATGATTCATTTCCCCTTTCATTTTGAATCTAAGGGCCTGAGCAATATCTAAGAGCCATTGGACCCAAGGGCCCTGTTTTTTCCAATCCCTGGATGAGAAAACCTGTTA
>VJOZ01088403.1:0-11545 GCA_009801055.1 Stichopus horrens | reverse complement strand
AGGTCATCTGAGGTCACCAAACGTTTTAAGGAAGATACTCAAGCAGTGAACGTTACTGGAACATCATACTGGAAAATGAAATGTTAGCTTGTTGACGATCATTACTCTCTGTCATTTTTCACAATTTGCAAACCTTGCAACCGCTGTGCCTCAACGACTCTTCGTCAGAACTGTAAACTTAGTTTGTCGGTCTCATTCATTGTATAAAGATAATCCTAATTGGTAGTCATTGAGATTAAAGGACTCGTGAAATCAAAATAGATCGAGGAGGTAAAAAGACATCAAAAGTCTGAAGACCTGCTTCACAAGGCGCATGATAGTGGCTGAAACCGTTGGTAGTTCTTGATAATAGTATATTGTCGGTCATTTTATGGAAGCCAAAGTTCATTTCATGGAAATTTTGACATGAAAGGTTGATAGCTCTTGATGACTAAATCATTATTAATGAAGGTCAAAGATCCATCCAGAATCATTAGCTTAATGTCCACTGTTTGAAAAACTGGTGAACTGGCATCTCAAGAAAGGAAATGTATTTCATCTTTAATCTAGGTGAGTACATTATCATTTGTCAGTAGATAGTTCCTTACAGAGGTAAAAGGACATGTAATCTTTGGGGAGTACTTACTGTATTGGTTGGGCAGGACCATGAATACCACTTNNGGGGGGTCTGGATGACGTTATAGTCTATATGAAGCTTGATTCTTAAGTCATTGATTTCAAACAATTTTCATTTTGTTTCATTGAGCTTTATTTGCTAATTTCACTGAAAGTTTGTTGAACGGAAAAGAAAGTTTCATATCCAGGGAAGACAACACATTCCAAGTCATGCATGGGTTGTGGTTCTTTACTTTCATCTGAGGTCGCAAATACCTAATACCAAATACTTAGATACACCTGTACTGTCCTCACATATTGTCGATGCTGCATGTTGTAACCCGCCCCTGTGTGAAACACCATGGATACCGGACACGATGTATTTCACTGAGGAACTTTTGTCCCCTTTAACTTTATATTACTTTGAGGTGTTGGTTGACAGGGAAGGTAGATCATATCATACTCGAAATAGGAATAGTAGAATTAGCAGAAAGCTTGAGTGAAATGCTGTATGCTTCATGTATCTATTTTAACCCAACCCAACCAACTAATCAATACTAATAAAAGCATTGCACGTCTTAGGTGAAAACGAATGTTCCAAATAAAATAGAAATGTACACGTATATATCTCTAACAACCACCCTCATAAAAATAAGCCGTCCTGGTGAAAAATAGTTCACAATGCAGTGACATATTCGGCACTGCAATATTTTAGTAGATTCGATCTTATGTAACAACCATACACCATATTTAACATCTGTTTGCACGCAGTTTCACTCGTGTTGTTGGCACTGTTTGTCCTTACGATTACGGGAAGTACACGCCGAGAGCCGTCTTAATAATGGAACTTCCGAATACCGCTGCTCAGCCTAAACATCTGGTCACACTATATTTGACAAGGACTTCTTTTTTTCGAATGCAATATGATGGGTCGAAATTTGAATGGACCTCAGTTCTCCATTCATATGTCTCCAAACATTATTTTTTAACCTCAAGCCACCTTCTTCATATTCCATTCTACTGAAACTAAAGAAGCCATAAATGCATCGTCATCGTTAAGAAACTGACGATGTCAATTGTATAGACGTATAAGACGTATAACGTATAAGACGTATAAAACGTATAAGATGCCATTCTGTCCCTTGCTCTTTGCCACCTTTTTTGGCAAGAAATATGGTTCCAGGCTGTATTCACGACTCTTCTGGAGACATCTTGGCACCACTTAGGACAGCAGATTTTTCAACAGTAGCGACGGGAAGTACCGCAGACGACTCAGAATAACCAGGTGGATTGTTAACTGCGTCGTTGTAGCTCGGTGGAGCCTGAACTTGCGCAACAGGTTTATCACCCATGTAATCTTCATAGTAAGTGACATCTTCGGTGATGCGCTCTCTGTCTTGCCCTCTTCTTTTATGTGAACGTTTAAAAATCACCGGGAAGAATGTAACAATGGCGACTAGCAAGCACACTGTTACTATTAAGATAAAGGCTATAGCACCTGCAGAGAGCTGATTGGGTCTGTCTGCATGAGAAAGTTGCAGGGAGGGGTGGAAAGAAGAAGAAAAAAGATTAAGAATCTAACATGCATCATTTTCTGTGGATACCACTCACCTACGGCTTCCCGAATTCTAATTACAGCGTCCCACTTCAATGAATATATAATAATGAGCTGCTCCCCTATCTTGTGTAAGACCAAAACTTGTGAATTGATTCTGGATGGATCATATATACATTTAAAAACAGAGTATCGAGTCCATCGTTATAGACAGGAAAATAACATAAATTCGTAGACGCACAGATATAAACTTTCATTACAATAGTATATCTTGATGATGTAATAGTGATGAAAGCTTTACTAGTAACTTTTGCCGGTATTGACTTTATATGGAACCCTTTTCAGTTATTATGTATCACAGTAAAATTTGTAAACCAATCATTATATTCACACAACGTATTTTCACTGAAAAAATAGAACTAATAAATAATTGTGATTAGATCATTTCGAAAAGTGTACACAGACTTACCGTCAGTCTTACACCGGACAGCAACACTCCCACAGTAACTGGTATACTTGATGGGGGACACCACACAAACAGCTAGTTCGTTTTCAGTGGAACTACAGTGGAATCCTACATCCGAAGGTGGTGAAAATCCAACACCAAATTGATCATTGGGAAGGATTACTTCATAATCTGGAAAACCTATTTGTTGACATACAACCCTGGCCTCATCTATGTCAAAATTAGTGGTGCAGTACCTTTCCCATCTGGTACCATCCCAAACCTCAACGCGACCCTCGTTCCACTGCTCACCATCTACGAGACGTGGAAAGTAGGTGTCTGCGAAGTAAAAAGAACGGTCATTATGTAAAGACAATTCTGAGTTTCGTATCAATCAATCGTATACACAATTTTCCACTTAGTTTTCTACATCATTACCAGTGACTACATAATTTTAATTACCCATAACGTATTTGACCATAGTTCAGACTGAACCCAAATAAAATATTGAGAGGGATGAATTATGGACACACATACTCCATTTTAAGCGTAGCTTAAGGTCACAAAAAACAATGATTTCATATTCTTGAGATATCGTACATTGGATGGACATAACTATTTACAGTGTTGGCCCTAACGACCTTTCATTGGATTTCCCTTCTTTGGATACCATTATTTGCACACCTTCGCCATGTTAACAGGTAATAATAGTTAAAATTCATACATGACAGAACGCATGACATTGCACAAAAGACGCAAAAAGTGAGCCCTGTCCAAAATCGATTGTTTGAGTCCAAACTGTTTTATTTCCGTTGACATCTGTAACGTTTTTTTGTACCATATCTAATATGTGGAATACTTAAACATAGTTGACTCATACATATATCCTTACCAGTGTAAATAACTATGCTCTCTTTAACTATGCTCTCTTCAACTATGCTCTCTTTAGCTATACTCTCTACATTTTTACTATAACTGTCACAGGATGATCTACCAGACAGTGTTGATCCTGTACGACTTTTGACTTGCGGCAACCATGTCACAGTCTCTAACTGAGCATTTCATGTTAACAAGGCAGATGCTCATTTATCCAAGCTTGTCCCATCGAAAAACTGTTCTTAATATTTCGATTCATGTTCAATAACCTTTGATCTCCACTAATTACAAGCAGGCTATAGATAAGCCAAATCATCAGTACAGCTAAAGATTAATAAAAATGACCTTTTTACAAGCAGGCGAGAGATACGCATAACCATCAACACAGGCAAAGATTAAAACGAAATCTAATATGAAACCGATCCATGTACGTGTACTGATGTACCGATATGTTATACCTATGGCAACACCGTTAATGAATACAGAAACAAGCAGTTTTGCTACGACAAACTTTTTTCAATCCCAGGTCTGTGATAATTAATGATTCAATAGGCTTGACTGTTTCATATTGATGTGGCCCATCATTGATTATCTACAAACCTGGAATTTTGCAACTGACCCCTACGTCCTGCTCGTGGGTGCAATCATGATTGAGCCATCCGTTGTGATCACAATGTGCCAAATAATGTTCAGAACCTTTACAATCTACTTTATCTAGCATAATGGGCCCAGTTGCATTTCCGAAACTAGCAGACACATCGTAAGAATAAGCCTCCGTGAATCCAAGTTGTCTGCATGCGACATTCTCTTCGTTGATACTCCAGCCGTTGTCACATACTGTACCCCACTCATCATGATGAAAAATCTCTAAACGCCCATGATATTCTGCGTTTGCCCCATTGAGACGAAGATTTCCTTCTTTGGGAGTTCCAGCTGCAAATAAATAAAAGTAAAAAAAAAACAACAACACTGAATGTACGTGTTCATGTGTTGTTCGTGTTCACCAAGATGCCATTTTCGAAGATCCTTCCGGACATGTGATGCCGTGCGAGATGAGGGAAACAGTTGGGAGATGTCTCTATAACTATGCTTCAGTAATGCAGTATATCATTAAATACCTAATGTTGCTTACTTATCTTGTATTCTGAGATAAAGTTAATCATACAGTTGTGCATATCGTGCTTAGTGAGTGCCGAAGGTTCTAGTTGTAAAGGTTAAAGGCAATTTCCGCCCAATATGATGCATTTTTATATACGGTGAGCATGTTTTATTTGTTATTTTGTTTGTTATTGCAATGGATGTGTGAATTATCGCACAATTGCCTAGTAGCATTCATTTGCATTATTGTGATAGGTTATGTTTACGGTATATGACTGTTTACGTGCTCATCGGGCATGCTGTTCACACAGGGACTACAGCTAAGTAACAGCTCCCCGGTTCCTGAAGGAATTTATTTACTGTAGGGGTCAACTAGACCCACTCGCTTGGACTGTTTCAGATTTTTAACTTCAGATTTGATGCAAAATTGTTTCGTCTATAGTCACAGTCCGATGAAAAAATTCTTTTTCTTATTCTTTTTCTTATCATTATTATTTTGTTTCTAGTTTGTACTATATAAACCCCTTTTTAAAATTACAACTTAGGTTTGACTGTGACATTTATTACATCCCCAAACCTGGTACTATTTTCAACCACTGTGTGTGGAACTCTAACATCTTTAATACATCATACAGCAACAATCTGCAAGACTATTCACAATGGTTGTAAAGTAAAAGTACCCATTCAAAGGATTGTTGTCAACGAGTACAAGAAACCCACCACAAAACTGCGAAATGTCATGAATAACTTGCCAAAGAATTCAACCATTAACTTGTGAAAGTTTCATAACTTTGATATTACATACTTCGTCACACAGCAATATTCCATCTGCTGTCATTAGGCCATCTGGAAACAGACGAATTAACTTCATTCCAATAGGTGATCAAGTTTGAAGCAAACGTTGCTACTTTTACCTTGCATTGTAAAAGTTCAATATACCTAAATCTAGCATACAGTCAACTACAAGCACTTCCATGAAGCCACTCTCTTGTACGTGTGGGATAACAATAAATTGACTGGACTGCCGATTGACTTAAGTCAGACTTACCAGTCAACGAACACGCAACATTTGCATCCTCAGTATGGCTGCAATACGGTGTACTCCATTCATCGAATGGACAGTCCTGCCAAAACCATTCGTATCCTCGACATCCAAGTGCACCCATTATAGGCCCTGATCCTTCTTCATAAGGCGAGCCCTTAGAAAAGGAATCTACACCAGGATAGCCAAGCTGACGGCAAATTACGCCAGCATCTCCATAAGTCCATTCATTACCACAGATTGTCCCCCATTCTCCCTGGTAATAAATTTCTACCCTTCCTACATTGGTTGATAGGCCTTCCGCCAGACGCAAACTTCCATCATGAGGCGTTGGGAACGGTTCTGGACAGTATGTAAATAATATCAACATATTGAGTTATAGAATAGCAGTCTTTAATGTATAGAAGACTGCAGCTGAGGTCATTTGCTCAGATTGGAAGCAAGTTACATGTTGATCTGTCTTTGCCTGGTGGCTTATATAGACATCATACAAGCTTCTAGTATCAAATACCCAGAATTAATGTATAGTGCATTACCACAAATAGAGGAAATCATTTCTTCTTTGTTCATTGACTCACTGTTTCCGTTGAGATGTAGACATATTACGTACCATATAATCACTTTTGCTATCTTCAGACAAAATTTATATTCAGATTCACACATGACATGAATATTACAGAAGATGAATTCTGAAAGAAATCACCTCAAATGTAAAATGTGTTTAGATAGATTTTGTATATAATTAAATTTTAGTCAGTTTTCCTGTATATGGATTCAGACAACAACAGCTTCAATTAAATTAAATTAAATGGTTTGAAAAAAAACACTACAAAAGACAACTAAAGGACAATGTAGAAATCCCAGAAAGGAATCCCTTATGGAGTCAGTGCACGACCTGCAAAGTAAACAAAGGAAAACATTAGGTTCAGGTACTTTGAACTCCATCTTAATGTTATCCATACCTAAGTGAGAGCATGTTACCCCGCTGTCATGTCTGTGCTCACACCCTGTAGTATTCCACCCACTGAAGTTACAATGTAGCCAGAAAGACTCGTCCCCGTCACAGTCCATCTGGCTTAATATCGGACCGGTCCCTTCTCCGAAGTATCTGCCATCATAAATACGATAGGCGCCATTGTGTCCAAGTTGCCTGCATATCACTCGAGCGTCGTTTAAATCCCAGTGCTTGTCACAAAGTGTACCCCATTCATTCTCATAATAAATTTCTACTCTTCCTTCATGAGCGGCTGTACCACCGACAAGTCGAACCTCACCGATGTAGGTATCTGCGGGAAGAAAAGATTTTTCACAAGGTCGCTGCCATCCAATATTTATTGTAGCTTCAAAAGATACGCTATACATATACGCTAACCGCTAGTGACGTTCACAGACGTTTTCTATTGTACGTGTAATTTGCGCTGATGTAGTGCAACAAAGTTACCCGCCGAGGTTGTTGTGTAACGATTTTGAAATTTAAATAAATCTTTGGTATTGCTGGGATGCCCAGAATTCCTTGCAGTTTCCGCACTCCGTATCAATGTACATTGGCGACATAAGATTGTATTAAATTTACATAAAAAGGAAACAAAAAAAAAAAACATTTCTTGAACTGTTGACTTTGCATTATAGTCTATACAATTTGACGTACATGGAAATATACAAACAATTAAATATTTTCAGTAAAGAAAGTTTCTGAAATCAAAACTTGGAACCTTATGTTTCCATAGTCTTGTGTTTGGAAAGCGTAAACTAAATTGGTATACGGTCTCTAGTTAGTCATTTTCTTTCTAGACCAATAAATCAGAAATTGTAAGCCTCTCCAGATCGTCATCATTATCATTTTGGTACCAAATCTCAACATTCACACATTCCGTAAAGTGGATAATTTGATGAAAAGGATATTTCGTTATATTTTTTATATTATTGTTGACAATTTTCGAAGCATAATTCAACACTGGATGGTCAATTCAGAGACAGGAATTTATTTGTCAGGAACCTATACACGAATATTATTCGGATCTTTCTTCACAACCATAGAGACTAAATTACGGTTGCGACTTAGAAAAAAAACTGTTCACTTACCGTTTTGTAAGCACCTGGCACCCGCATCCTCTGTGTGATCACAGTTGTGATTGAAATAGCCATCGGACGGGCAATCTAATAAAGATTGTTCATCTCCATTACATTTCAATTCATCTAACAAAATTCTTCCTCTCCCTGGTCCAAAGAATGAGTTGCTGAATGCCACTTCAGCGTCCTCGTAGCCAAGTTGCCTGCAGACGACGGACGCTTCGCGAAAGTCCCATTGATCATCACAAATTGTGTTCCAGCTCTCATCGTAAAAGATCTCCACACGCCCCTCGTGGGACGCCAGCCCTCCTGACAGCCGTGTGTTTACAACTAATCATGAGCAAAATTGACCGAAAGAGAATAAAAGGATAAGGGCGAGATATTGTTTCTTTCACGAATTTTACTTTGCAGAATATGCGTTACTACATTGCGAATGGCTAGGTGTGTATGTATAGTTAGTCGAAAATAAAACAGCTAGGGCTAATTGAAAACTGAAAAAGAGAACTGAAAACTTTACTGATAATCTATTCTTACTATTAACCATTGGTGTGTAATGTGAGACTCTGTGTGCACTGTGTGCACTGATTCTCCATTAATGGACCGTTATCACTTCACAGTCTAGTGCATCTTTAATTTACCTTTGCCGGGAGATTATTATTTGGACAGTTCACAACTAGATTTTAACCGCAGTTTCCTATAAAATATATTTAGTAGTTCGAGTGAGTATATTGTTTTCGTTTTTGGTTTTGATGTTCACAAACTCATGAAATCCACTGCTGGCAAATCTTTCAACAAAAAACCGCACATTGTAATTGCAGTTTCAAAACCCAGTGTTTCAAGTCAATTTAATGAATCTTACAACTGATAACTTTGAAACTTGACATTTTACCGATATTCACCACACATAATTAAATAACAATTCTTATCTACTTCCTAAACATAATAGAAAACAGAAATAAAATAGAAATATGCTTACCTTGAGGGAGAACCATATGAAAGCACAACTGTAAACTCAGACATATAACTATTATTCGGGACGCTTGCGAACTTCGTGGTTGTTTGTAAATTTGCATCGCGGTAACTCTCGTACAATTCTAGTTATCGGAGAGGCGTAGAGATTGTAAGGCTATCTGCTCCTTCGGTGAACAAGTTAACTACATTAGAGGTGAATAGTACCGTCGAAAATGATGTATTCAGAAGTATTTTACGTATACGAGTTTGCTTTAAGTTCTCTCTCGCGATAGAAGTTATGGACGATTATGAAACTACTACTCGGGCCGGGCGCACTTGTTTGAAAGCAAACCTTTACAGTGACTGATTTGGAGTATATGTTAGGCAGTAAACAAAGAAGAGTACTTCTCGTGCAATTACATACCAAGAATAAAATCCTAGTTCTGTTTATCTATTTGCAATGTCACCACGAGTTCACACTGTGTTCCCCGAAAGATAAGTTCGTCATGATTGAACCATATCACAACCGCTCTGCGTGAACTTTACGTAGCCTCTGAATCTGTCTGCATCCGGTATTCTATGAAAGGCATAAACTGAGGCTAAGCCGGAAAGAAGTGTAAGCCTAAGTCCACTTAGATTATGACTAAGATACAGTATTGACGTGGTAATATGTAAACTTTTAAACTTTACGTTTTCGCTATTGTCAGTAAAAGAAGGTGTACTTTGTTCCAGAATTTACTGCTTGTTTTCGTATTTATGTTTGCAGTGAACGACTCTACAGGTCGAACGGTAATTCTGAAACCTTATAGCGACAATACATTTAAGACTGCCTTTCGAGCGAATATGGAGAATGTTTTTCAACATAGGTTAACGTGGTTACAGATTTATCACACTGAAATACGTGTATTTCTAAGAATTCTTCTCAGCTAACATAAGTGAACAGCCTTAACGATTAAAAAAAAAATTCTCTTTGAATATTGTGAGTATTCCGCTGCTTTCTATAGTTTATTATATCATGTACTTCTGATTCTAGACTGCGTCGACAGTCTTGTCATTTTTCTAATACCCCTGTCGACAATTCTGTGGATACCGGTGTTGGGACCGCATTTGGTAATTCTAGCTGTCATTAGTTGGACTAACCTTAAGGATGCATCTTTTTGCTTATAAAAAAATGTGTGAATCAATACTGGAATATAATCAACAATATGGTATGCCAGTTTTGCACAGTAAAGTATTTTATTCAAACACGACTCCTTAGTGATTAATGGTATAAAATACTCTGTACTAAAATGAGAGTGGGATAACACATCAATAATTGAAGACTCATGTGACATTGCATGTACCGAGTGGCTTAAAAAAAAAAAACTGCCGCAAAAGTTCTAATCTGAAATACGCAACGATTTATCAATACTCGACACTCAGCGCCAAAACATAGTTTCTTTTCAATTTTTACTACTTGCTTAGCATTCTATTTTTACACATGTAGTAAAACTATCCTGTCGAATTTCTTGCCAGTTGAGAAAAAAAAAAATGTTGGCAACCTTTCTCCATGGTCAATATTGTGTTTGATCCTATACGTTTTCCTTCGTGTTCTGCCTCAATCAGTTCGAGCTAGCACCGTCTGTATCAGTGACTCATTTTATCCTCTTCATTAGGGCGTAAAACGTAAATGAGAAATAAACACTCTTTATTGTGAAAGAAATCTGATAAACATGTATGCAGTTTAAATAGTTAATCATTTTTAACGTTAGTAGTGATGTGGAGAAAGTCAACGATACATGTCAGAGTCCGTCGTTTAGTTCTACTGCTCATGTCTTCAGAGCCACTACTTTTGAGAGCACCTTAAAAGTACGAATACCTTTCCAGTCAGAGCCATTCCGTAACCTTTGCTTCATGTGTGAACAGAATTATGTTTGGGCCTCAACAAAAAGTGGTGTTGCTTTTGAATGCGATTCATAAAAATGAATTATCGGTCATGTGTACCTTAATTGTTAGAATTCTAAAATTTGCCAAATAATTTGTTCATGATCAGAAGCGCGATCTTTGCAAGAGGAAATGACACGAGAAGTAAAACTTAATGGAAACTGGCTTTTCCAAATATTTGGACGACCATTGGTGTCCTTGGGACATATTTCAAAAATCAAAGTTTACAATTTACATTTTGAAGATCCTATTTGATAAACTCTTTCTTCTACCCAGCTTATAACGTCATACTAGAAACCCTTTCGTCCACCAGCTATCGTGCCACAATAATTCTGCCAGTGATTTGTTTGCTTTCATGGATTTTTTTCAAAATACCACACATTCTTTCTTGGGTTGGGGAACATTTTAATGGTTTGTCATACGAATACTGTGTTAGTAGTACCTTTAGGGTATTCATAAAATGTTTGGGCAAGGTCTGATTTGGACCCCACGGCCCATTTTATGAATTCTGCAGAACGATTCTGTCCCTGTAGATTCTCCTATACAATGTTGACGGTTTGTCATATTGATCCTCTCGTAGCACGTTTACTGTGCTCAGACATTTCGAATTTCAAAATGTGCTCTAGAGTCCATCTTGTAAAATAATACGAAGTACTTCTTTCTTTTAATGTTTAACAAGAAGACAGCATTCTACAGGTTGTCATGTATAATCTTAAAGATTCGATAGAATGATTCTTTTTAGCGATCTGTTTATGGTATTAAAAATTGCCATTTGTTGGCCATTTCGTTCATTACAGTCTCCCGGTTGCTATGCAATTATAACCCACGCTACACGGATTTCATTTTGAATGTTGACCTTGTACGAAGTCCGTTACACAGAGCAATGAAAATGGCGGTCTAAATCTTTGAGCGCTATTATCTCGGCCACCACACATCCAATCTCTCTCAAACTTTCCAGAAATGTGTTCGCATTACTCGCAAACAAACTTGC
>VJOZ01088344.1:0-10616 GCA_009801055.1 Stichopus horrens | reverse complement strand
GCATCATTTGAATTCTGGAAAGTGTGGGTGAGAAAAATCTTTGTTGAATGACAAATAGCTGAATTCTTGTCTGTGAGAGACATATATTTTGGAAAACAAGGCTATTCTTCTTCCTTATTTTGAATAGTTTATCTCTCTATGTCCACAAACATTGGTTTTGAAAATATTGTTGTTTTCTGTAAAACAAACTCCTTATTTCCCTTTAATTATTTCTTTTCATCCTTTTTCATTTCTAATAACTTCATAAAAACATTCCGAAGGCCCTATAAAAACAAACGCCAGACCTCAAACCTGTAACTGAACACTGTACTTCCTTGACAAATTTGACTTAGCTTTAACGTGTTACAGGTTATAGAAGACATACTTTAGTAATGCTTGTGCCATTAAGCTTGTGTGTTGGTCCTTTAGAACTGACATAAATGGTCACTGTGCTTAACTGTTTTGTCCCGTTATTTAATATTGGTGAATCTCTACTGTGTGAAAGGTATTATCCCCTGAAAGGAAATATGATATCGGCATTTTATGTGAATTGAAATTTATTGTGGATGATCTGGGACAATCAGTGTGTACAGCTCCCCCTTGAAATGGGATATCCACATATAACAGCTGGTTGGCCAAATATGGTTAGAATACCTTGTAATGTGAAAATTGTCTTGGATGGTCCAACAAAACTACTTGTGCCTTAAATCCTTGTCGTATCTTTAGGGTTCATCAACCAAAAGTCATGTCTCCATAGTCTAGCAAAGAAGGTCCCAGTCCAGCCATTTAGACAGTATTCATTTGTGCAGGAATGTGTATACGCCTTCATAGTGACGGACATAGGCACACAGGATCACTTTTGTTTGGGCAGTCGAGGTAACTTTTACCTGAGAAAATGAATGTCCAAATTCCAACTTTTATGAGATAAAAGGATGTGAAGATGGGAAATTAATTGCCATAGTGGCTTCGAAATACCGCTTTCTCATTTGAGTGAGTTTGATTCTGAGGTTTCGTCTGAAAATAGACCAGTATGGTTTTCATTTTCATCAACCTGAAAAATAATCACAGTTGGCCCAAGAAATGGCAGATTTTTTATTCCTTGCAGAAGGCAGGCAAGGAATCTATGCAATGGTGATGGCATGTATGTGTGTAGCCTTGGCTTGTAAACACGATATCTCAAGAAGGGAAAGTTGCTTGAAAAGTTGGTACGAAGGTGGTCCATAGAGAGTAGATGGTCGGTATATTTTTCAGATAGGTCAAAGGTCATTTGAGGTCACCAGAGGAGAACATCCGAAAACCTTTTGAGGAGGATATCTCAGCAACTCTAAGCTGCTGGAACTTGAAATTCTAATAATTGGTAGCAACTGATGAGAAGATGATGTCTGCTACATAGTTTTAACATAGCTCTTTACATTTATTACCTTCTCTAAGCAATCAGTGAACATTCCCAGTCGCCAGCAACTTGCTATAAAGATTTATAAACTACTTTTCTGTAGCCACCGTTAAAACTCCCATCTGAGAAGAACACTATTCGATGTGTTTGGTAGTTTGCCTTTGACTTGCATAATTTCCGAAGCCACAGTCTGGTGTCTGGAACTTTCTGTCCACTTATTACTACTTCATTACCACAATTTTCATCTTGTTGAATGTTATGCCAAGTTATGCCAAGCCCATAAAGAGTGTGGTTGATTTTGTTTAAAGTGATTTTTGTAAGTATGGAACAATGAGATGTTGGCAAGGAGTCACAAAGTCATTTGACTTTCTTTTTCAAAGTAAGGGGATAATGCCCCTTTCAGTACCTCTGCCATAGGCCTATGTAGGCAGACCCCTTCCATACCTCATATGTAGGTATACAGATCCATTGATTTTTATGAAGGTTAAGTGTGTTTGCGACAGTCGATGTAATAGCAAAGTAAACGACCAACCCCACCCCCCTGCAATTTGCCCTTGAAAAGTTCCCCCTCTGACAACCTCCCATGGATAATTCCACCTAAACAATTTCCAACCTGAAGAATTGCCCCTCCAACAACTCCTCCCTGATAATTCCTCTAGGGAAAATGTTACTGCTAAGGAAAGGGTTAGGGGAATTTGAGGCAGTTGCCTGGTAGTTGTTACCAATTGTTGTTAAGGACATGAAATTTCTGAATTGTCATTTTGGTCAACACCTCTATTATTTGGAGTGTGTCACTTTAGAAGTTTCTACCCTGCACTTGTGTGACAAATATTTACTTTCACTATACAGTATGGTAGAAAAGTGTCTTTTTTATGTATCATCCAAACAACAATACATTTTGGCAATCTTGTTGTTAGCATGACCCAGTTCCCCTCTTGGTGAAAGCATTCTGAAGTTACACTAGTTGTTTATCTGTATCTTCACATAGTAGCTATCTAGAGCGTGGCTATTACCAAAATGACAGAAAATGGGAACAACCTTAGCTAGTATCTAAGCAGAGCGCTACCACGAGTTGCTGCATAGCATAATAGAAAATTTTGGCTTCACAAACTTCCCAGATGGTTTGAAATGACACTTTCCATTTGTTCTAAGCTAGATGTTTAGAGTCGTGAAATTACGATGTATCTGAAAATGAAATTTTGTGGTGCTGATAAGTTTGGTGGAATGTCACATAGCACGCTGTGTGGAATCAGAGGACAGGGTGCTCAAAACAGGACTGTCCTCAGATAGCCTGATGAGTGTCCATGTTGGTATCTACCTCTTGTATCTGGTTGCATTTTCAGATTGATCTGCATTAAAAGGATGGTATAGCCACAGATGTAGCTTTGGTGGTGTTGAATAGTAAGTAAGTATAGTTAAACTTCCATTTCCAAAATTCCCATGTGTTGTTCTGGATATATGAGCAGTTGAAGTTGCCACAATTGTTACCGAAAGTTAACTTGAAGCAAGCAGGAGCCAGGAGTGATGTCATCTCACATTGATAAAGCACTTTATGCTCTTTTTTAAACTTTATACTAAATTTAATCCTTCAATATCTAATGCTATCACATTGTGAATGTATGAGTGGTATGAGAGCTTTGCGACCTTCACATAACGGGTACTTTAGCGAACCGCCTCTTGATATCAAGGTCAAAGAAATAAATTTGGTAATTCAGAAAACAAGACTCCTCATCAATGTGAGGAGATGATGTCACTCCTGCTTGCTTCAAGTTCACACTTGGCAGCAAAGTAGGTAACTTAAATGCTCATTTTCTGAGGGACCACACGTAGGAACTGAATGGAAGCACCACGGTCCATAATGGTCAGATTTACTCACTCTTTAGATTTACTTACTCTTCAACATGAGTAAAGCTATGTTTGTGGCGAGACTATCCTTGAAGAGTAATAATAATTAGAATAGATCAGTATTCTCCAACAGTATCCCCTGGTTTTCTTTTGACAGCTCGACCTTCTATGCAACGAAGAAATCTTAGAGAAGGATAATACGCTCAAGTCAGTCACACTTACAAACTGGAGAGACAGGGTAAGAAAGTAAAAGCTATTCATTTAGACGAGTTTCTTAATTTATGAAAGTAAAAGGAATTAGATAAGCTAGCCAGACGGTACTGATGCTATAGCATAGAGAGATGGGAATGGGGGCGGGATGGGTTAGAGGGCAGATGGACATGCCCCTGGTATCAATGTAGGAATGCCACATCTGGGATATGGCTGCTTTGGTTGTGTACATTTTCTTTCAAGTTTTTATTTTGAGAGAGGTGACGGGAGGGATTAAGAGGGAGAAAAGTGGCTGTGGTTTGTCCCAGGGTACCTATAAGTACTCGTTATGCAAGAATTTTGATGGGCTGACATTAACCTGTAGTTTTCATGTGAGAAGCTACTCAAACATCGGTCATATTTTATTGGCAAAAACTCATCTCAACAATTGAATTGCTTAAAAATTTTCTCCCTGCTCATCTGTGATAAGGCCTGTATATCCCCACAGGCACAAGCATAGTTGTTTCTGAAGATTATACCTCTCATCTGCCAGGAAAAAAGAAAAAAAAATTGAGTTAGAAAGAAGGGACAATCTCACAGTCATGTTTCTATTTATGAATGTGGTGATTGGTTGCTTGTCTGTGTCCCATTGATGAAAAGTTGATCAGTAATTGTAAGTTTCTAGGTCAGGATTCATCAGGGTTTTATTCCACAATCACAGTTTAAGCAATCAGCGGTTCATGGAACTGTGGTTACATTCCGTTCCATTTGGTTTTGTGTGTCCACTGTCAGTGTCATGTTAGCAACACCTTGAAAGATGAGTGTTAGCAAAGGGTGTCTATAAGTTGAATGCCATCGTGAATACCTTAATTGTTTACACCCTGCTGATTGGGAGGGTGGCTGACACCAGCCTTGGAGATTATGGTTCATTCTTGGTAAATATGAAAACAGGTTACAAATGACAGAATTGATGATGCTTCACATTACAAGACTAGTTAAGTTTGCTTTTCCAGTTTGTAAACCTATAATATTTGAAATCATCAAAGGTGTAAATGTGCTTTTTCTACAAAATGGAATCTACACTGAGGAAGAAAGTGCCAAACCTTTCTTGTGTGAGAAAGGGAACCATTTCTAGCACTGTGGCATCCAGCAAGTGTTAGCATCCAGCATACAAATTTGCACTGGTTGTCAAAACATTTAATTGACATTTTGACAGGTTATTGCTGTTGTGGTGTTGCTGTGTGTTTGTAGTGTAGTGTTGTTAATGTACAGCTAAAAATTTGAGAGGTTTAGATTTAGTGGCATTGCGATAAATGAAACACTTAAAGCTTCTTCTAGTTTTCACATCTCTACATGCATTGCTATGTATTTAAGCAAAACATTGTCATGCAATCTGTGTGTGTTAATATCCATTTTATTTTGGTTGACTTGTGGTACAAAGTAAGTCAGTAAACTTGATGAATGAGCTATCAGAATAATTTTGCTACATGCATATTTCACTAGCCGTATTAATTAAAAAAGAAGAGGAAATGAAAACAGATTGTTGCTGTGTTATAAGAACTAAGTCATCTTGACTTAGAAATTTAAAATTCAAAGAAGACTTTCACCAATTACATATTNNTTGCAGGGAATATGTGATTCTACAATTGCCATCATTTAGCTAATAAGCAGTGGAAATCAAGGTTATTGCATGTCTTCGTTTTTATTTTAGGACTTTCCCATGATGCTTTACTACAGACCAAGGAATGGCTGTTCATGACAGTGCATGTTTTTTAGTCGTTCATTGTTCCTACCAGTCGTCCATGAAGAGGACCAAAGACAGACGTTCTTCCCGTGGCCAACAATAAAACAAGATTACGATGATGTCACTTTGATTATTTGGTGGAGCAGATTGTATTTCTGTACAATGTCAATAATGGAGTTAACTTTGTGACAGTCTCCTCATTTTATCCTAGCAATTTGAACGAATATTATCTGTTGGCCATGTTCTGGTTGCTCTCCAAGACAGAGATATAACATGGGCATGGTAACTTTGGTACACTTGATGTGTGATTCCTTGACTGGTGCATTCTGAGAGTCAGCCAGCTGACCATTTGGCTCAATCTAGCAGAATCATGGAACAAAGTCATTAGTTGTGGGTGGTACTGCTCATAGCATAATGATAATGGTGAGATCTGCTCATATAGCATAATGCATGAGGAAGGTGAGGTGGACAGCTTTATTTATAGCAAAATGAAGATGAGGACTGCTCTATAGCATAATGATAAAGGTGAGGAGGACAGCTTTATAGCATAATGAAGATGAGGAGGACTGGTGTATAGCATAATGATGAAGATGAGGAGGGCTGCTCATAGCATAATGATAAAGGTGAATAGGGTTGCTCATAGCATATAAACCGATGGACAGTGCTGCTTGTCAGTACAAAGACAAAAGCAAACAGGTGTCATCTGTGGTTGTAACATACCAGCAATCAACTGACCATTCTCAGGTTTGATAGTTTTGTTGTCCTTGTGGAGAATGAGGGGACGAAGTTGGATAGTGAAGGACATGTAATATGAAGAGGTTGCAATAGGAAGTATAATGCACAGCGTCTAAGATTTGCACTTATGGTACTTGTAGTGTTGTAGTCAATTTACTGGCCCATGAAAGTTGCCACATAAGGCAGATATTTACAGAAATGGTGAGGTTATGGCTTGTAAAGTTGCCATTTAGAGTCATAGGCTCATAACCCTAGTGTTAACAGAGTGGTGGTGAATTCACGGCCTGTAACACTGACCAGTTTACAGGCTGGTAGGACTGGTATCTAGAGTGTGCTTATGGAAAACTTTGACTGTGGGACCATCCACCAAGAACCTGTGAGTGAGTGCATCAAGAGAAACACATTTTAGAGAAAGAGATGGAATCATGTAGAATTACATGTCCTTTGCAAAGGAATTTGATCTAAGTACTGTAACAGAATGAAGATCAAGACAAAGGAAAAAAAGTTGTTTTGTGTGACTTTTGTTTACATTGTGAGATAAATGGAAACCAGGAGAGGGGGTTGGATGATGCTATTCATTGAGATAAAATGTCTAAGGAGGTCATGAGTGAAGAGTGAAGAGTGTAAAGGGTGAGTTTGTACAGAGTTATGATCAAATAGTTGCAGATGATGATCTTGACATGTTTCTTTGTTAGTAGCAGTGTTTTAACTGAGAACTTCTGTTGAGGAATGACTCCGTATTCAAAATTTTGATCTATTTCAAGACAAAAGTGGTGCAAAAACTACTCTCAACTTACATCTACTGGCAGACAGGTCAGATGATGTCTCGATACAGTGATTTCAACCGATAAGTATTGTCTGTTGCATTGAGTTTTCAAGGTCATTATCACTTTTAATGGTAAGACTGTAAAGGGTATGGGTTATGAATCATAGAGAAAAGTGTTTGTACCAGGTACCAGACAGGCGATGTTAGTACCCAGTTGCAACCTGAATGCAAAGTTTAACTTCAAAGTACGTTGATCATGTGACACAATTGTTCATAAAATCCTAACTAGGAAAACCTTATTGTCATTCCATAAGATGCACGATGTCATACTATGAAAATAACAAAGCAAAACATTGTATCATGACTTCACAAAGAGCTTGTAGTATGTAACAAATGTTAAATACATTTTGGAGTACTCAGGCACCTGACCGACTATGGACTTCAGTTTTGAAGTTTGGATCTGGTGCAAACCCTAATAACAATTTTTGCCTCTAACAACTCAAGAAATGTCTGGTTTGACTTTTTAGCCATATGAAAAAACTTAGGATGTTGAAATAATGAAGTGTCTAGAAACAATGTGAGAAAAAGTTTGTGTATTAAAGATGTGTGCATGGAAATGTGTCCGCTGCTGATCCCCAAAAATTGTCGAAAAAGAAATTGCTTGTCAATGTTTTTCAATGAAATTGAGGTCACCTGGAATTGAATTGATTAAAAAGTAGTGGGATTTGCTATACACTCACTACCATAACGTGATCGCTCATCATGTCGTTGAACGTCACAAAACATTTGTTTTCACATGATGAACAATGCAGACAGAACAAGGTGTGCTACAATGTGAATGAGCATACCAGAACAAAGCAAACAGTTCACAACATATGAGAAAAAAAGGTAAATTCATAACAAGGAAATTGTTTTCATTGATTTCTGCAATTAATGTAAAGAGACATGCTAGTGTGTTTCCCTTGAAATTGTTTCTGCTGCTCAACATGTCTATAATTCATCAAAGCCACCCAGTAATACTGCCATCTACTTTGATCATCATCTTTAGAAACTCCTAATTATTGGATTAGAGATGTGCTGTGTTGCCATTTACTTTTCAGACTGAAGCTTCATCTGTCATTCATTGAGTTCCTTACTCTTGAACTAATAAATTCCCTCTTAAATGTTAAGTCAACTTTTCTGTCATAAATGTAACATTCATTAAGTGACTACATACAATGTCAACCTACATTGTGTACTGGTCACTACCCCTGTTCTTAGGAGATTCATCGATGGAGTGTGTGATTGATCGAGATATTGTTCTATGTGGTGATTCTCAGGCTGATAAAGAACAAGGTAAAGGGTGTCTGTTTCCTATAGGAAATACATCTTCTTGGAGTAGGTCTGAAATACATTCTCTTCAAACACTGTGCTTAGTTGGAGTAGGTGATAGTGATATGTCTACTTTTCCTGTTTAGGAATACATCATAATGTCTGAACCCATCAGATTACCTATGTTTAGTATTTTAGAGTGATCACTCTGATCTTGGGAGAATGCCCATTTGGAATAGGTCATTATAGAATAGGTCACATGATGTGTCTGTCCCTGCAGACAGTCTATTGTTGCCAGGGTGATACGTCTGTTTCCTGCAAGGAGTGTCTTGTTTGAATAGGTCAGATTTTAATTGTTCTCTTCATAGTGTGTGTCTGGTTGGTAAAGATCTGAATAATCTGTCAGTGCTCTTCACAGAACGTATCTGGTTGGAATAAATCAGAATAATTATGTCCATTTGTGAAGGGTGTGTCTGTTTGGAACAGGTTATAATGTATGGTCTTCGGCAGAGAGTTATGGAGTTAGAATAGATCAGACAGGAAACGTCGTTGTTGCGATCACAGATTTTGTTTAACCCTCTTCCCTGGCTGCAAAAAACTACACCTTGGGTGTGTGAAGCTTACAGAATCTGATCTGGTATTCTCTGATGTATCAAGAAACCGTGGAGATATTCTTTTATTGAGTAGAGATTTGAGAGGAACAGGAGGATGTTGCGTACGTTATATAGCCAGTAATTACAGGTGACAGGGTTCTGTTGATGACGTCAGCTACCATCACTACATCAAACAAAATACTCTCCTCTTCCAACCAAAATCCACTTTCATTCTTCAGAATGCATAAAACTCAATGGTCACTTTGGTTGCCAGCAAAGGTAGCTATGTTTTTATTGTAACCCTGTGGTCATTCTGATTAGTCAAATGTTTACATCTTTTCTGTTGGGTTTTTTGTTTTTAGAAAGCTGGAATTGGCCAGTATGTCAGACAGAGGACTTTCACATTTATTGTTTTTTTTTTTTTTTTCAGATTCTAGTTACTTTTTAAAATATGTCCAGTATGACTCAAGGCGCATATGGGAATCTCATTCTATCATACTCTTTCTCTCTTTCTCTGTCAGCCATGCATCCCTATGTTTCTAGATATACAACTTTAAGGTCTTCTTTTGATTTAAATGGTTAAGACTTCCATTTCATTTCATGGCGATCACTCTCATAATTGCTCACATGAATATTCATATGTTTGTTTTATGATTGTATGTGAAAACTGCAAGATTGCCCCATGTCATCCCTCAGTATTATCTCTTGAAAGCAATCCCTTTCCATAATCAGACAAAGTCGGATGATAATTTGTGTGTGGTTTGAACAAAGATTAACAGTATTGAATTACAGAACTTTTTGTAATCCTGTTCAGTATGTAATGAAAACAATGAGAAAATGTTAAGATAAATGTTTAGATAAAGAACTCTACGACTTTAAACATTTTACTTCTCTGTCATACCATCAAGAAAGTAACACTTAACTTTTTTTTATAATTAAATATACAAAGCAGTCTCCTAAAAGATGAGATCAAAATTAGATGATGACAATATTCTGATTAAATTTAAACAGACGGTTGCTTGTAGGCCTCATGTCAAAACTGGGACATTAAAGGACACAGTGCAACTCAATTTAGTATGCGGTAACCTATATAGGTCTCAAGCCTTCTTGTCTATATCACTCTTGTGAACCCTCTCTGTGACTGTTCCCTTGTATTTTCTTGTTTCGTCTCATGTATCCACCTGACAAACTAATGCTGCATTTTTAAGAATGGTTAACATCACCAAATGTAAATAAAGATTCCATATTTGTACATAAAGAGAGAATTTTTAATATATATATATGACGTACTGAAAAGGTACCTATTTATCAAAGTAGAATAGAGACCACATTTGTTCGTAGATGCATTCTATTACCTTGCACTTTGCATTTCTTTCATAGCTCGATGTAAATTATCCAGAGTAACGACTTCTGAGAAAATATTACTATTTCATTAATTTTTAAACTGAAAATAAGAGGGAAAAAAGAAGTAGAATGTCTGTTCATGTTAGTTCAGTGAAAGATGTCATGTGTTCAATGGAAATGAATTTTGTTATTGTTCATTGATGCAGTCATGTTGAATGGTGATAGTGAATTTGAAAAAAAAAAACAAATGCTGAGAGAAAGTAAAACATACATCTCCCGATGATGTTATTTGCGTATATCAATTATTCATGCATTGTGTTTAAAATTGCAATTTGAAAGAGGAAGGAGGGAAAATTGAGGTGTTCAGTATTTTACTCCCAGGACAGGTAGCATACTGCCAAGTTAACACAAAATAGCTGGTGACATCATTGTCATATTCAATAGTCACATCTTGATGCAAGTGTGGTCACATTTGGTAGTCAGAACTTGGTGTCATTCTAGAGAAACTTAAAAGATCTATGGGATACCAAATTTTGTGGCTTCTTTCTTTGATTCCTGAGTCTTTGCCAAGTGACAAGGTTGAATTTCTTCATCTGTCACTCTGAGGTCATTTGTCATTGTGAGGTCACCATCTTTGCATTGCTTTGCAGGTAGCATACCCCTATTAATTGCCCCATTGACTTACACACTAAATCGCAAAAGTAATATGGTTTTTAA
>VJOZ01088278.1:0-13867 GCA_009801055.1 Stichopus horrens | reverse complement strand
GAAGATGCATCATTTGAATTTTGAAAAGTTTGGGTGAACAAATTAGTGTTGAGCAACAAATAACTGAATTTCTATCTGTGAGGAGCTTATTTCTTGAAGAGAAGGCTACTATCCTTCCTTATTTTGAATAACATATCATTCTGCATCCACAAACATTGATTTAAAAAATGTGGATGTCTTCTCTAAAACAAACGCCCTATTTCCCTTTAACACATACACATGGACTCATGTAGGCTAGGCTTACTTCAGTAATGATTATATAACTGCTACTGTTGACTCTTTTGTGTAGGCAAAATTACACATGCACGAAGTAAACACTCAGTCAAGGTGGGGATGTATGTTTTTTCTGATCGGTTGGAAATTCTTCAAAAGCTCCCATTTAATGAGTGAATATGTACTCGCTAGATTTATTCACACAGGGATCTTCAAGAGAGTACCTTCTCAATGGCATGATACTAAATATAGAAGAGAGAACGTTCCACTTCCTTACAGCATGTACAGCATGTACTGTACTGTACACATTTGTATTTAGAGCGTTCTAGGCAATGCTCGAAATGTGTTGGAAGTTACCAGCACATACAGTAGAGCAACTGAACCTTCATACAGTACAGGGGTTGCATACAGTACACTCATCTTTAATGCCAACTTTTTTACGACTGTCCTTTTGTCTTTATCCTAGAAATGTGAGGGATACATGCAGCCAGAGTACAAAAATTTCAGCATCGATCCTGAAATTACTACCTTTGAGATGTTGCAGCTTCTTCTGATGCAGGCATTCCAACTGAAAAGGTGACTGAATATATACAGTATATCAAACTCATACTGGTCAGACCTATTGATAGTAAAGCTCTCATTATGAAGATGACAGAATAAATGTTATATTTAGCTCATACTGGAGAGACCTGTTTATAGTTAAGCTATTATTATTGATTTCTTGTTGAAGGCTTAAGGAATCTACAGTATGCAATGGTGATGTCGCGTGGGTGTGTGCGTGTATGTGTGTTTGTATGTAATGCTTTGCTTGTAGACACGTTGTTACAAGAAGGGCAATTCTGAGGGAAGTATACTTAGTATGTGGGTTGGTCATACTAAGTAGATGATCCCTATTGTTTTTGTCGAGGTCAAAGGTCATTTGAGGTCACCAGAGGTCAAAATGCGAAAAAACATGTAAAAAGATATCTCAAGAACGCCAGCTGTGACTAATGTCATTTTCAGTGTGTGGGTTGGTCATATTGAGCCGATGATCCCTGCTGTTTTTGGTTAAGGTCAAAGGTCATTTGAGGTCACCAGAGACCAGACAGTAAAAACTTTGTAAACATGTAATTTCCAGAAGGGTAGCTGTGACTAATGTCACTCTTGGTGTGTGGGTTGGTCATATTGAGTAGATGGTCCCTTCTGTTTTGGTCAAGATCAAAGGTCATTTGAGGTCACCAAAGCCAAACTGTGGAAACCTCATAAACACATTATTTTCAGAAGGGTAACCATAACTGACATAATACTCGGGGTGTGTGTTTGTAATAATAAGCAGAAGATCCCTAGTGTGGTTGGTTAACGGTCATTTGATGTCACCAGAGGTCAAAGTTTAAAAATATTTGAACACAGTATTTCCAGGAATCTAACCTTGACTGATGTCATACTTGATGTGTGGATTGTACAGTATGTACTTGTAGAAGACTCCTTATGTTTTAAGTGGAGGTCAAAGTTTGTTTGAGGCCACCTGAGGTCAAACTATGAAAGCCTTGCAAACACATTACAGTATCTCCAAAAGGGTGATGTTGACTGATGTCATACTTGATGTGTGGGTTGGCCATACTGTGTAGGTGATCCCTATTGCTTTTGGTGGAAGTCAAATATCATTTGACATGACCAGAAAAAAAAGGTCATTTTGGGTTAAAGGCTTATTGTGGTGTTTCAAGAACATTAAGTGTAGTTGATCTCATACTTGTCATGTGGATAATTCATGTTTGTTGTAATATAACCATGTGGCAAGGAATCACAAAGCCTTTTGGCTTTCTGGTTATGATGACCAAATAAACTTTATATGTAGCTCATACTAGGCAAACCTGTTCATACTATTATTATTAAGATGACCAAATAAACTGTATATTTAGCTCATTCTGGGCAAAGATGACTGAATATGGTACATTTAACTTGTACTGGGCAGACCTGTTTATGTGAAGGCTATTACTCTGACTGTTACTGAATATACGGTGTATGAAGCTCATCCTGGCAAACCTATTTACAGCATTAACGGATATTCATTCTGACCTGGGACGAATCCTCAAATCCTATCGGCCAATTTCAGTGAGGTGACCATAGACTATCTGCTACATAAACCACAACCATAAACCACTGTTAGTTTTACAATCACAGCGAATGAATTCGGTAAAAACATAGATCAACAGCTTTTTTTTTCAGTCTGCTATCTTACACAAAACAATGGCTAATAGTTAAATAGTGAATAGATTTGATTTGAAGTTCGTAGACCTAGCTTTAGGCCTAGAGACTAAGTCTATAGGGCTACTGAAAAGTGAAGTATAAATGTATGTGAATTTAAATCATAAATAAATTTAAGCAACAACAACACAGTGATAATGTCAGTCATAAGTCTTCTTATGTAACCTTACCTCTCTAGATTTCAGTATTGTGTCATGCAAAAGCTTATTTAGCAGATTTTGAAGAACTTCAGTGTAGCCTACTGGAATTAGCATTTATTCTTTGTTGATTTTACAGAGAAGTCCAAAAACAACTCCCTCTGCCATAAAATCGTTTAGAGTCCTGACTAATTACTGCAATACATCACCCTCTGACAGGGGGTCCATACAACTGGCAGATTAAAATTCCTAGGAACAGACAATTCTGAGGCACAAAAAATGTATTGCTGATTGGCCTTTGATGAAAAAATTCAACAGGGAATTCCTTGACATGAGTTATGCCAAACCAGCCATAAAGTGATCTTAGAGCAATGTTTGACAATAACATTTTGGCCATGTATAATCCTTCTTAAGTTATTTGGTGAACCTTGTATATTTGCATCATTTTACATAAAACTCTCAGTCAAGGGGCAAATGGTCCGTACACAATAAGTCAAATAACGTAGGCCCAAGCCCCGATGACATTTTGCATGAAGGTAGTTCTTCCATTAAAAAGAATGTTACTGCTGCTGGGAGGGCTGAAAGTGAGACATCAAACATGCCCAAGCTCTTCTTAAAATTTACCATCAATAAATCCAAAGTCAGTCTAGTCAGTTTCAAGTTCTAATGTGATTTGATACAATTACTAATGAGGAAAATGTAAAGCTATGTAACTAAGTATTACATACAAAGAAAAAACACATTCATAGAACCACAGCATGTGCACATCAGTGCAAAACTTACTGTGCACATTAACTAAAACCATGAGTTGTAGCTCTCTTATTATGATTCTGTTTAAGTGTTACTTTGTGTATCATACACAAACATTGTTGACATGTTGTAAATTTCCATCTTTTGGGATTCACTAGCAATAAGAAGGTGGTTAAGAACCAAATTTTCTTCTTCCAAATTTTGTCAATGCTTGAGGGAGCAACATTAACCCAGAGTGTATATACAATACATAATACACAGTCCAGCCCTTTAATTCTTTTCTGGAATCCATCAAGTTACAGAAAGGTAAAATGTGAAAGCAGCTTTACTTGTGAGTTACATTAATATAATACATCAATTAACTGTGGAGAAAAACATGTGTAGCACAACATCCGTGACAAAGAGTCAAAGCTAACAATCCAATATGGTAAGTGGTTGTTTTGACCAATTGCAAGTTCATCCCAACGATTTCGCCCCCAAATTGCCAGTTCACTCTAAGCTGTTTACCTCTGAACATTCTCCCCCCCCCATGATAATAATTGTTTCCCCATAAGTTTTCTCAAGCACCGTACACCTTGAAACAAAGAACATTGCTCTTGATGTTATTTGCCCATAGTCTGTAGCTTTCTCAATTGTTTTTGTAAAGTTTGTGGATTTTTATCTCAAAAATTCCTGTGGTGTAAATTTGTGTGGTACACATGTGTGCAGCATTTTCCTGCTTCTTTTGTTTGACAAATAATTGGACATTTTTGCCAGAGTTGCCTAATATATCTATCAGTTTGAAAGTCATTTTATTTTTTTTTTTGCATTATGGCACAGCGAGTTCACCATCAGTTACCTGTCAAGGGATGATGAGGGAGTTGATGTCTTCTTGGCCCTCCTCTCAGACTGGGATTTGGACGCTGCCATCTTTTGTGCATCTGATCCATGTCTGCGCCTGCGTATAGATGCAAAACCTTTTGAGGGACCAGGTAATCCCTTGGTGCCAGGCAAGTCTATGGATAAAGCTTGAGGCTGGCATTGTAGATTGCTTTCACATTGTACTATGTGTGCTTCCAGAATACATCCACTAAGTACCTTGGGTAGTTTTCAAGGAAATCATATTAAGTTATCTCTCTCATGTTTTCAGATTGAACTTGGTCCTTCCTCTTCCACTTCTCAACCTCTTTCCTGACCCCATAAGCCTCTGTGATTGACATCACATTGCCATGTTAGAATTAATTGTGGGTCTCATTCTGCCATTCATTCTTCGTTCTGCTATCTATTATGCCCTCTGTGTGGTATTTCTTTCCGTCTGTTATCTGCGACAGAAGTATCATGAAAGGGATGAAATACCAGTGATAAGGATGATAACACGTAATAACAATGTCAACTCTGAAATGTACGTCTTGCAGATGGTGAATTGTATATTGCTATTACCATCAAATTACACTGTGTTAGAGGAACTCATAGAAAATATTCCATAAAGAGTGGACCATAACAAAGCCACAGTGTGTACAGTATGAACAGTGAACTTTTCTGTCCAGTGCATTCACCTTCCACAAACGTTTAGTTTGCTACCAGGACTTTGCCCGTGTTATATTTTTTTTACTTCTCTTGTTTTTGTTAAAGGTCTCCTGGAAGGGTGGGATGTAATTGGTGGTCAAGACGTACCTCAGAATTCAAGTGATCGAAGGTATGTTCCATTCGTTGGTTCCCTTTTCACTCAAGTTGGGCGGACCATCAGCCGAGTCCAGAAGATATTTCAAACAGTGGAGGAGGAGAGTGCAGTTGAGGACCAAAAGTATGAGTTACCAAAGCCACCACTAGATGACCAAGAATTTCTGACATACCTGAACTATCTGGGCTGTCTAGAGAAACCTCATGAGCTGAGGTTGCGTGTCTACCAGGGTGGAGTCGGTTCATCCTTGCGTAAAGTGGTGTGGCGCCATCTGCTTAATGTCTATCCGGAGGGAATGACAGGCAATGAGAGATTGGATTACGTTCGGACTAAAACAGATGAGTACAAACTGCTCAAGAAGAAACTGCTCTCCGATCTGAGGGACGAAAATGTACACATAAGAAATATGGTGATGAAAGATGTCAACAGAACTGACAGGCAAGAAGGGTTTTTTGCTGGAGAAGATAACCCAAATAGCCTCAAATTATTCAACATTCTGACAACTTTCTCTTTAGCTCATCCTGATGTCTCCTACTGCCAGGGAATGAGTGATCTTGCAGCTCCTATACTTTATGTGTTAGAGGATGAAGCACAGGCTTACATGTGCTTCTGTTGCCTGATGAAGAGGCTCAAGGGCAGCTTCCTTCCCGATGGTAAAGCCATGTCTGTGAAGTTTCTCCACCTGACCGAACTGATACGTTGTGTAGATGCGGAATTCTACGAGTACCTAAAAAACGAAAATGCCGATGATTTATATTTCTGCTATCGTTGGCTGCTATTGGAACTGAAGCGAGAGTTTTCCTTCCAGGATGCTTTGAGAATGATGGAGATTATGTGGAGTTCTCTGCCTCCTGATCCTCCTCCTCCAGCGGATGGGGTCTCACTAGAGGGTCCTCCTTGCCAAAATTCTCCTTCTGCCTACACAGTCGACAGGAGGAGGTTCAAGTTTTCATTGCAGAAAGCATCCTCCAGAGATGAATCTTTATCAAAGGATAAGAAAGAGCACAGAGACAGAATGAAATCTCCAGCAGAAATTTCCCCACAGAAGGTTTCCATTAAGGTAGAGTGTAGTTGTACTGGTGACCACTGTGAAAACTGTAGGGAGGACAACCTTGGCATGTCGACAGTCGACACAACGCCAGGGAGCAATTCACCTGTCAAATTTGGGGAAGGGCATCGGACCAGTGCATGCCCTCCACAGACTCTATCTCTCCAAGCTAACAGTAACTTCAGCTCTTCCCACACCTTGTCATCGCCTATCATAGATCATCCTCCATCTCCCTCCTCCTCCCCTCTGAGGCAGAGTCCGTCTCCTCTACCGACCAGGAAAAGTCCCTTTCGTGGTCTGCCTCACCCCAAGGATTTCGGAGGTGGGAACCCCTTCATGATGTTCTTGTGCCTCTCTTTGCTGTTGGAGCAGAGAGACAGGATCATCAATAACAAGATGGACTTCAACGAGATGGCTATGTTGTTCGACAGGATGGTCCGCAAACACAACCTGAACAGAGTACTTCACCGTGCCCGTAACTTGTATTCGCAGTACCTTCAATCAGAGGCAGCTTATACAGGATTTGTCATGGTCAAGGGGAACAGTACAGTGATCCAACAGAGTTACAACTCTGACTCACTTCAGCAACATAATCCCAGTAAGCTTATAGGAACTGTTACTTAGATTCATGTTGAGTATATAAAAGATAAACAAAATTGTCTCACTTGGAAGAAGGCAGAAAATAGGGTTTTGACATTGCACGGACTACAAGATGTTGTTCTTAATGCCTTTAATTGTACTACAAACAAACTCTTTGGAAAGTCTTCAACTCTCCATAAAATTACTAAATTGGATCCCTCTCTCTCAGCAATATTGTTTTTTGTTTGTTTGTTTGTTTGGTCTTGATATCAAATGTCCAAAAATCTAAATCAATCTCTCTTGAAATTTGACCAAGTTTTTGTTTTGTATCAGTAGTTTTGAAACCAAGAAACTAGTAGAGTGTGTTCTTAAAGCACAATCCTTACCAAAAGAGGTTTTGTATATATATGGTATGAATGTCATCACAGTATGGAGTGGAAGACATTTCCAAATTCCAGTTTGACACAACCTCTGGGTCACATGAAGAATGCTTGCAAAGATGATTGATTGATTCCAACTTGGTTTTTATGAATGGAAGGAAAATTCTTCACAAGCAGGGGTGACCTTTCTGTCTTCAAATGTTATTTGATATACATACTTTAATGTCATCACTCGCTTGTCCCTTCATGACTGTGTCAACTCTCATATGGCTCAGTTCTTACCTTTTAGATATCCTCAAAATGCAGTTCTTTAGTACACACTGTTGTGCATTATTAGATCGTACCCTTCCTAGCATAAGACTAGTGATTATCATCTCGAACTGTACTCAAGACATACTTTGTTTGGACATTTACAAGAGAACTGTTTTATTTAGGTGTAGTTTTGCAATATGTGGAGGTTGTAGCTATCTTGCAGATGCAATGAACGTAGTAAGCGTAACCATTTAACCTTTTGTTTATAAGCTTTGGTTGATATCAGTTAAATCTTTTTCTCCTCAGGGCTAGTTTTTCCTTCCTCAGGCCTACTTTATCATCTTCAAGAGATTTTGGAGTTATTGGTTATGTTTGTGTTATATTTATTTATTACCACATTTAAATCTTTAACATAGACAAAGTAATGTTAGTAACTTTGTTCACTGAACAGCTAGATGGTTTTGTCTCCACAGACCAAGGTATCTGAGAATGTGTGTATGCTTGTATGCAGTGTACTTTCTTGCACACAGAGTGTCTACAAGTCTTAGTTGATTGAGCCACAAACTTTGAACAAAGACTCTCCTTCCTGACTCTCTGGCGAGTAGATGATCACTTATGAGTCAAATGGTAACACAGTATAGCATTGAGGTAAAGTTGCATAAACTTTGTACACATCATTATGTCAACTTATGTTATGCAGAGGTCACAGTTTCACATGTGGTCAACAGAAGCTGAAAGTAATGATTCAGTCCTTGAATTAGTTCATGCCTGGAAGGGCAGTTATTTTACTATGCTAAGTGACCACAACTAGATAGTTTTAAATCAAATTTGATATCTTTTCTCACAAGGTTAGTTGAGTATGAAAATTCATAAACATATTTCTTAGTATGTTCTTCAGACCTGGATGAATGTAGTGAAAGTGAAATGATCCCTATAAGTATTTCGTAAAGTCTGGAAAAGATGCTAGACTGATGTCTGTAAGGAGTAAATCTTGTTTCAAAACTCTCTTTTCACAGTCATTGGTTTAAAGAATGTCTCTGATGATTTTCATGGAGGTCAAAGGGCATTTGATGTCAAATTATGTCAAAAAGTGAGAGCATATTGTATTTAATAGCTCTCAAGTAAAAAGAGGTATAAAGTTCAGTTTTTTCACCTTCCTTGTTGATGGAGAGTAAAGCGAAAAGAAGATTTGTGCTCAAGTTCTGGCTAAGGTCCTGTATCATTTGATGTTGATTAGCATGCAGTGTTGTTTCAACTATGCCAGCTGTATACCTTTGTATTAGATACTTGGTCAAGTGGTGCATTCATATTCCAGTGCTTATATCATCAGGTATTTAATCATATGCTTATGACATGTGTGCCTCAGTCTCTGTTTCCTTTTATAGACAAAACAGCAATTACTATTGACTCCAAAGATTTTCCAATGACTTAATTCAATATATCTCATTCACCTTCCTGCTTGGATCTCTAGCAGTAACCAGCTATTGAACCATAGGCATGGGCCAATCCAAGAAGAGGGCTGTCAATCTCAATCACTGCCACTGAATGCAGTCAACACCCTACCCAGCAAGGTTGATCTTGGTACATTAATGAAATGTGGCACTTCTACAGATTCATGTAATGTCCAGAGCAGGCAAAACAAACAAAAAAAGCAAAAAGAAATGATGCAACTTGTATCATCAAACAGTTCTTACATTAAAGTGATGCCTTCTCTTTACCCCTTGAGACTACTTGCCCTCCATCTAGTTGTGGTCATAATTTATGAAAGTCATAGAGGAAACTAAAAATAAAAACTTTATCAAAATGCTGTATAAGTTAAGCATCAAATATATGATTATATCACACTGGGGTGTGAAATTATGAACACAGGCAACTATAATCAGTGCCCACTAATTGTGCATTGCTGACGACTTCTAGTGCAAGGTGTGCCTCACTGCATCTGCTTTTCCTTCTGCATTTTCCAGCCTCTAATGTCTGTGCATTTTAAAGTTTTTGAGTCATTCTCTACTCCAAATAGGTTGGCATTCCTTTAGCATTTGTTTGGTTTTATTGATCACATATGGTTAGAGGTGTTCAGTGATCTGCAACTGAAAATACTTTCTTTACCCATCAGGAGGTTTTAAGCACCAAGGTGAAAGCTGCCTCTCGTTGTAATACTTTGTTTGTCTATTGTCCTGCATGGTCTTTGTGGTTTAACTTTCTAGCAATATTTAAGTTTTTTAGAAAGCTTTGTTTCAAAGTGACAAGTCTTTGCTCTTTTTTCATCATTTTTTTTTTTCGTAAATGTTTGACGATAAGCATTGGGTAACACATGGAGATGAAGAAGTTGCATAAAAACTTAAATACATCACTGACACCCAGACAGTAGTCATCAATAAAGCTTGCTGATACCCAGGCGGTAGTAATCACTATAGCTTACTGCCACCCAGACCGTAGCCATCAATATAGCTTACTGCCACCTAGGAGTAGTCATCAGTATAGCTTACTGCCACCCATAGTGTAGTCATCAGTATAGCTTGCTGATGCCCAGATAGTAGTCATCAGTATAGCTTGCTTACACCCAGACTGTAGTCATCAATGAAGCTTGAAAACCAAGCAACATAATTCAGGTTACCAGTCGATACGAAGGCTGTTGACAGAAAATACTATTTCCTCAGTAATAAACTTTAAGATACCAGTATGAAGTGAACCAGGCTTTTCAAAACTTGGGCATCAGACTTTTTCTACCTTTCCCTAGACTCCCTACAACAGTTGCATAGCTAACGGCTGGCAGTGTACCATCTTCCCCTCCCTCAGAAACTTTTTTTTTAATTTTGAAAAATTCAGGAAATTTTCCTCATTACTCAACATCTTTCATAGGATAAGAAGTGAGGTATTTAAAAGCATAAAAGTAGATGTAGGTCATGAAATAAGTCTTCCATTGGAATTGCCAATGTGACAGAAGAGAGGTCACGGAAAGGAATGCTCCTCCAACGTCATACAGATCATTCCTAAGAAATCTACATGGATGTATTGCTAGCTTTTGTCTCCTG
Organism: Stichopus horrens; assembly: GCA_009801055.1. Taxonomy (NCBI): domain Eukaryota; kingdom Metazoa; phylum Echinodermata; class Holothuroidea; order Aspidochirotida; family Stichopodidae; genus Stichopus; species Stichopus horrens. Next base: position 3,572 of record VJOZ01088278.1, on the reverse strand, counting down.
GTAGCTTGGTTTTGGACCATTTATGTACAGTTTCTGCTGATGCTTTTGCCTGGCAGGCTCAACTAATCACTATTGACCACAACTATTTTTTCATTGCTTTTGCCATGACAGAGGGCACAGAATTAAGAGGAAATAGCCTACCAATATCTTCAAAACAGTGCACTGTTTTATCACATTGTTATTCTGAATAGGTCCCTCTCAGATGAGGTCTAAAAATGAATATTTCAAGCAAAATGAAAAAAAAAATCAAGTCATTCCTAAAAAAATATGAATTACTGGAGCTATGTTCAGTTCAAATATAGCATCTATTTTAGAACCATGTTTCATGTGGTGCACCTTAGATCAGCAAAAATTTTCCAAAGGGGAAGGAGACATCCTCTTTGACCCCTCTCCCAGGGTGGCAATCAGTCCTCAGTTCCATCTTATTAGAAGTCCCTTTCATGTACAGGCTAAGACCAGCTTGCTCTATGTTATAAGCTGTCTCCAGCTATATCAAGTGAATTATTGTGTGTTTGTTATCAGTAACTCCACCAGAACCACTGAAACCTCTTGATTTGTTGCAGTTTGTATGGACTTTAACACATTAGGTAAATCAGTACTCACTTGATATACTGAGCTGCCAATATTGCACTCTTACTTTAAGTTTCAATGAATATTGCAACCTTACCAGTCAATTTGGCATGTTTGTGTATGTGTGCATATGTGCGTTTATGATATCTGTTTGTTAACATAATACCCTGACCAAGTAAGCTTAGCCTGAACTCACGTTTGGTATGTGGAGGTTACAAATTGAACTCATGAATGCTATTGTGTCTTCTGGAGGTCAATAGTCATTTGAGGTCAAAGTGACCTAATTAAAAAAGCCTTGTAAACACAATGTCTCATGTAAATCTTCTTCACTCAAATTTCAAATACCATTGTAAACACAGTATCTCAGGAACAGAAGGCTTATGCTGTGTACACACATAGACCTACGTGCATTGCATTAAGTGCAAGAAACAAATGCTTTTGGTTGGGTTGGTACTGCTATTTGAGCTTATCAGGGAACAAATCATAAAAACACCCTGTACACACAATATCTCCAGCAAGAACCACATAAATTTGAACTTTGCTATCATTTTCTATGGAAGTCCAAAGGTCATTACAGGGCTAAGATATGGCAGCTTTTGAAAAAAGATGAACAATTAGAGGAAGGTAGCATAATTGTTTGGATGTCACTACTCAATGCTTTTGTTTTCATTTAAATTGTGTGTGTTATATTGAAAAGGCTACAAATTCTGAGACTAATATCACTATCATTTTAGTTCATTATTTATGATCATGTCAGCAATGTCTCTACTTAATCTTACTACAGTCAATTTCTTCTGTGTCTTTGAATCCTAGAGTGGAATCAGAGCCAGTTAAGATTAAGTCATTCTTAACTTTGTGATCGGATCTTTAGAATCTGCAAGTCACTATGATTGTCTTGTAATCAATCAAATTCATGTATAAATTCAAAAGTATATTTAACTATTTTTTTGTTTTTGTTTACTTTAGAGAGCCAGCATGTGCTTGGGTAGATGGAACTTCATGTGCAATTAAGTGAAATCAAATGTGTAATTAGTATTCAAGATATCCATATATATTCACAAGGTGTTCCGTATTAGGGATTCTGACAAAGGTATCCTAGTTTGAGCTGTGCGGTCTTCAGTTTCAAAGGCTGTCAAGGGAATATAAATGACTTCACACTGCCACTTCTGTTGTAGTTAAAGACATGCTGTGGATATGATATGCCGTAGACACGACGTTTTCACGACATGCTGTCTTTGAGACGTGCTGCAGTGGAATTAAGGACAACCTCTGAGTGTATCCTTCTTTTGTCCTCAAGTTGTTTTGTCAATGTTATCATGTAAGGTGAATNNGTTGTAAAGCTCTTTAGTACTCATAAATTTGTGATCTTTTTTGCAGCTTTTCCTTGTTGCTCAGAACCTCCACTTCCCACATATCGACGTTTGACGCAACTAAGGATTGCACTGGGAAACATGCAGCTGATGACAGCAGTTGTATTTCAAAACGTTCTGTCACTGTATTTGGTATCTACAGTATATTGAAAAATGCAAGATAGAACAGAGCCACATGGTGGTGGTGTCAAATTTCACAGCATTGGTAGAGGTGTCCAATTGCACAGGTAGCTCCCTTTGTCATGTAAGACTCATCAAAAGCTGTTTGGAATGTCCTTTAGCAAAATGGTTTGGAAATATTATTTGCTGAGTAGCCTACCCTCCATTCCCAAGAGCATGTCATCCTGATTCAGCCTGGTTGGCATGGAGGGGTGGGTTATGGAGGTGGAAGTTGTGCTCGGTGATGTTCGTGTGTAATGGTTTTGAATTCCTCATTTTTGTGTCATTTTGTCATCATATCCTATATGACTTGGTTTGTAAGTACGTCACTCGGTTTCAGGCTCGATTAATGTTATTAGATGACATATTTCATGTCCACAAAAGGGTTAATACCACACATTTGTGCGAATTTGTTTCACTTGTGACAACTGAAGATAGTTGGTTCATTTAATTTCAGCCATTACTTACTTTTGCGAATATGCCATTTTTCCATTTCAGTTGTGCAATAAAAGGTTTTTTCCATAATGAACCACATTGTGTTTATCTTTTTCTAAAAATTTCCAGACATTTTGAGATTTACTCATCGGAAGATGTTTTTTTTCAAACTGGTCGGGATATTCAGGATGAACACCAAAGATAGCCGAATGCCTTTGATGAACAAAGTTACCTTTGTCAGTAGTTCCAGTGGTCCTTGTTATATAGTTGATAGTTGATTATTGAATGGAATTTTCGAACTCTGAAGGCAGCTCTTTGTTGTCTTTAACTGTTTGTGCAGTGAGAACAATACCCAGAGATGTAAAGTTATCCTTTTCACCGGAAATGACTCAAACATTGATTTTGCCAGAATAAATACCCCTGTCCATATACCCCTTTTCTTGTTTGTACTTCAGAAACCAGGGCTCAGATTCAAATTGGTGCAAAGTTTGCTTTTCGAAGCCAAATTTTTCCACAAAGTGTCTTTTGTTTTTAAGTGATGGTAATTTTACTGTATAAGGGGAGACAAAATAAATTATTTCTTTTGCTAAGTAACATTTTCATTTAAGAAATAAGATTTGCATCACATTTGCAATGTTTGATATTCTTAAACTGATTTTTGGTTCCTTACGTCAGCAAAGGAACCTATGCAGTCAGGTTGGCATGTATGTGTGTGTGTGCATCTGTGACACTTGCTTAGGTATGATTTAGCTCAATGGGGGAAAGTCTGATGAAAGTCAAACTTGGTATGTAGGTTTGCCATATTGAGAAGGTATGCCCTTTTGTTTTTGGTGGAGGTCAAAGGTCATCTGGGGGAAGTGGGGGCAAAAGTCTGTTTTGCTTGGGTACGCTCTAACTCAATAGGGAAATGTCAGATGAAAGTCAAACTTGGTACTGTAAGTTCGCCATATTGAGAAGGTGTGCCCTATTGTTTTTGGTGGAGGTTGAAGGTCATCTGAGGGAACTGGGGTAAAAGTCTGAAAACCTTGTTATGCTATC
>VJOZ01088257.1:1995-14770 GCA_009801055.1 Stichopus horrens | reverse complement strand
GTTGAGGAAGAAAAAACAAAAGAATGCTCAATGAGGTCCTTGGAACGAGTGGAAAACAAAGTTGTATGGGTGTGTGTGTATATGTATTTATGTATGTACGTGATGCCTTTACCTTGTAAGCATGATATCTCAAAAAGAGAGGCTTGGCCAGATCTCATATTTGGTGTTGTAGGTGAAGCACATGGAGTAGAAGAACCTTTTGTTTTTTTTGTGGAGGTCAAAGGTCATTTGAGGTCCGTGGGGTCAAATTGTGAAAACTGTCTAAAGACAATATCTCAAGAAAGGAACCTTGGACAGATTTCATATTTTTTGACAGATTTGGCATGAAGGTGTACCACTTCAAGCAGAAGAACCTTGTTGATTTTGGTGGAGATCAAAGGTCATTTGGGGTCAACAGGGGTCAAATTGTGAAAACTTTGTAGACATGATATCTCAAGAAGGGAAACTTGGACAGATCTCATATTTACTCTATAAGTGAACCACATTATGTGGAAGAACCTTATCGTGTAAAGTGAAGGTCAAAGGTCATTTGGGGTCAGCATTGGTCAAATTATGAAAACCCTCCAAGTGGGATATCTCAAGAGGGAAAAATTTGAAATTTCATATTTAGTATGTGGGTGTACCACATTAATTACAAGAGCCCTATTGTTTTTTGTGAAGGTCAAAGGTCATTTGGGGTCAGCAGGGGTCAAATTGTTAAAATCTTTTAAACACATCTCAAGAAGGGAACTACCATATTAAGTAGGAGAACCCTAATGTTTTTGAGGAGGTCAAAGGTCATTTGGGCTCAACATTGGTCAAATTTGGAAAACAGGATATCTCAAGGAGGGAAGCTTGGACAGATTTTACATGTAATGTGAAGGCATATCACATTGAGTAAAAAAACCCTTTTGTTATTCGTGGAGTTCAAAGGCCATTTGGGGTCAAATTGTGAAAACATGGTCAACATGATATCTCAAGGAAGGAAGCTTGGACAGATCTAATAAGCAATGTTTAGGTGTTGCATCACTGAAACATGCAGTTGTGCGTGTTGAGACATGATGCATATCAGTCATTACATATCAGAAATCCTCATAAAGAAGTCATTGAAACCAGAATGCATTTGTGCATTCTGGTTTTTACTTTGCATATCACAGGAATAAATGCGATGAGACTCGCCTTATAACATAAACACAATGGATGTTATATTCTTGTCTTTGTGTTGTTGTTTACACATGGGGGGTTAAATAGTATTTTGGATCACACTTAAATGACATAGCACTACTGGTTTGAAAAGTAATGGCAAATAGCAGAATTGCTACATGTAGACACTTTCAATTTTTTTGCGTGTTCTGTGGCGTGATGTGGTTTTCATGATTTTTTTTTTTTAATTTTATCGTTTTCTGAAAACTAAAATCCTGTCTTTAATCAAGTGTTACATGATAAGTGTAATAGGTATGAACAGAATGGCATTTGTGTGTGATAGCACTCTAGCAGTACCCCATGGATAGTTCAGTAAGATTGCAACTATCAATTTATGAGAGTGACCTTGTAATATTGCAACATTCTTTTATTGCTTTTCCAGATATAAGAAAATTTTGCAGAGCATTCTGAAGTTACCAAAAGATGACTTGCTCTCCTCCCTTAAAGTGTTTGTTGACACAAGTAAGAAAGTTCTTTCCTCAAAAGACCTGTATCTTTCCTATTTCAGTACTACTGACATTTGTAAGGTCTGTATAACAGAGCATTCTTTATGCTGAATGTCTGTGAAATCTAAGCAGGCCAACAAGGACTTGTTTAACACCTTTGGATGTGTAATGTATAACATCTAGGATACCACTTTTGTGATATTTTATTCGTGCTTGTCTGAACTTGTCCTTTGACTGTGTGGACCCTTCATCCATATCGAGGTTGTTCAACTTGTACTCCTTGCCCCCCTCCCCTCTCAGTGAGAATCACTTAGTAACTCATGATGCAGGGTAACTTCCTTGTGGTCCCCCAAAGGTTGATTGGACCATGTATAGGTGAACTCATAAAATTTGAAGAATAAAGTGAAACTGGGTCAACCCTTACCTGCTATGCCCACTCCCCCTGTTCTTTTCTCAAGCCTTTATTGATTGTTCATTAGCTCTCAGAACTGCTAGCAAGCTTTCTCCTAATGCTATAACAGCGGCAGAAGTGCTACTGCGCATCGGCAGTTCCTCTCAGAAAGTAATGGCTGTGCTTGTTTGCAACTACGTCAAATTTTTTCCACCAAGCGCCCCGACTGAATGAGTGAATGTAATAGATACTCATAAATCAGTGAAGTGTTGTTGTCCAACGTCCATTAGCATTGTGCTCTACTGATCCACGTTGTCATTCCCCCACAGCTATGAGGACTAAGTGAAGGATTTTAGTGAGGGTTATCTTTTTGCTGAGATTGTCATTTTTCTACCAAGGATCAATATTAGGCTTCTCTGTATGTGAGAATCTCAGATGACTTCCACCTGGTAACCACCCAGCGACTTATTTTAATTGATATCACTTCTTGATGGTGGGGCCCTATTCTTACCCACTGTGATGTTGTCCCTCCCATCAGGTAGTATAAGTCCATCAGGTTAAAATGTCCTTTCATTCTGACCAGTAACTGTGTGATCCATGAGTTCTGCTGGTGTTTAACCCAACTTTTGAGTGGTGAGATGTCAGAATTTTCTCTTTCTTATTTGATGTCTTTGTAATATATTTGTGTTGTGGTGGACTTTCCTTTCAAGCAAATTGAATAAGCCTTCTCTGCAGCCTGTAGGTCTACATCACTTCCTTCCATTTGGTATACACCCTTTTAATTAATGTCAATAAGTGGGAATACATTGTATCATAGGTGCATCTTGATTGCACCCTTTGACAATGATAGCCAGTCTTGTTTTATACTTACCTCCTAGTGTTGCTGATAAGAATCAACACCGAGTGCAGACCAGCAGTCCATTTAAACAGTGATTAGTTATTTATGCAGACCACAGTCATTAATCTCTCTGCAAAGAGGATGCAAATGTCCGCGATCGATAACAGCCAGTGGACTATCTCTGCTGTGCAATTGAAATTGAAAGGAAATTATTTTGTGACATAATTTTTTCTTTACCTTGGTTTCTGTCACAGTGGTCAATGAAAATGTCAGTCTGTCGGTATCCAGACCCCTCCTAACAGAAGTGTGTAACACGCTGGTGACATTGTCCAACGAGGTGTCGAAGACAGCTTCACATTTCCTGCTCGAAAAAGTACAGCCTAGGGCAGTGTCTTTCGAAGAACAGGTGAGGTCACTGTAGTCACCATCTTGTGAGCCTGATTGATGCAAACTGGAGAACATGTGTGGCACAATACCTATGCTAGATATCACCATGTTTGGATCTAGGTTTGTTATTTGGATGTGAAGTACCAATATCATTTGACATGTTTCTGTGTACACCGTATGGCATGAACAGGCCTCAAGATGAGTCACAAATCTGAGATGGAAACTGTTGCACACAGCAGAAGAACATATCCCAGACCTTTCCCAGTCCTTGTTGCGAAGGCAGGGAAAATTAGCTTGATCATTGAAGGGGCTGGGTGATAGTCGTGGCCTCTGAATCGCCTGAAATTTCTAAGGAATTTCCACTTTTTTTTTTAAGAATGTCCCTCAGACCAGTAAAGCAGTAAGTCCCTTAACAATTTCAGATAAATAAATTCAGGTAGAAGTTTTCATTGTAAGGAGTATAATGGAAGTGTGTATACTCTACAGCACAGCAACTTGAAGTAGGTTACTAATTGTATTGATGGCATAATGTTATGTAAGACAATTCACTTTAGAAACAGCAATCACATACTGCACATTTTGCATTTAGTTTTTTTTAAAAAAACTAAATTAAACTGCTTAAATTTCAGTGTTACTTNNGTGTAAGCCAATACAAATTTATTTAAGATCAGAAACATATACCGTGATGAATGTTAAGTCCATAGAGACACCAGTTCAGTGTGGATATGAGTAGGTTAGTTTTAAGTTGTGCACAAGTGAATCTGCACAATGACATCTTAGGTTTAGTGGGAGTCCGTCTGTATTCTCAGAAAGTTCTGCAAAAACTGCAAACTGTCCCACGAGATGCTACATTTTGTATGTTTTATATGACTTTGCAACAGAAAAATAATGTATAATGTGAAAATAGAAACATTGAAGATGTAATGCAATGTACATTTAGATGAATTTTGACATGTTCAAAAAAAAGAGTGGTAGGACCTACCACCCGTCCCTTTCAAATAGTCATGTATGCCTCTCTGTCACAGTTGTAAGTGCTGTACTTTTAAGATACTAAAAGATACAAAAAATACTGGGAAAATGTAAGATCTGCTTGTGCTTTTTTAACCATTTGAAAATCATCCTAAGGTACACCATAGTGTCAAATGCTAGTGTTGCTGTGTCACTAGATTATTCTTTGTGTGTTGAACATTTCCTCATTTCCCTCACCAAATACTGGAGGTTGTATGTGATTCCTCAGTTTCACTGTTTATTGTCAATCTTCATCAAAGATGGCCACCGTCCGACAGCATCTTGCCCAGATCTACGAGAGTGAAGAGTGTTGGAGGGATGCGGCCAAAGTGCTCGTCGGAATTCCTTTGGAAACGGGACAAAAGTGAGTTGTTTCTTTAGATTCCACTTGTGGTGACATCACAGTTCTCTGTAAATCTATCCTACAGCAACCTCGTTCGAAAAGTATTTTGACCAAGGTTCCTTGAAAATGGGCAGGTAAGTGTTCTATCAAAATGCTTTTTGCTGTTGGCTCCTTCAAGACATTATTCAAGATTACACAAAATACAAAATTGTTGGGAATGTTATTTCTCCATCAGTGTTGATCCTATGTGACCTATACGTTGGTTGGAAACTTTTACATAAATATCATGATGGGACTGAGGTCAGAAAATTATCGTGTCATTCTACTCAATATAGCTTGCAACAACATAGACTTTGGAAATCAGCTCAGTACTGTAGCCTGACCCTAAACACTCCCACTGTGTACTGTATGCATAAAACATGACCTTAAAAGAGATCTGAAATGCCTAGTTTGGGGGGAAAAAAATACTCAAAAGGGTATTAAAGGCATGATTTTCTCCCATACATTGTTGAATTGCATATCTGTCTGAAAGCTAATCCAAGCAGAAAAATTACTTTTGTGCTCGGATTAGCTTTCCAAATCCAGATAAAACAGTTTTCTGGGTGACCAGTGCTGTTTGCATGGTGATTTGATAAGGAGGGTGGAAGTCACTAATTCAGCTTCGAGGTAGACTTCATGAAGGTTATGTCAAAACGTTACCACACTTCACTGGCATGGTATTAAGGGGTTGCAAAAGTTGGGTGGGAGCAGCTAAGTGATGAAAGTTGTAAATTTCCCTTTTTATTGGTTGTATAATTTTTCCCATGTGCTTGAAAATAATGCAAAGTTTCTTTGAAAATCATGCAGTTCTGGTTCCATGACTATTTACATGTGACGTTACGTTGGTAGTCAGAATACTCATAAGAGGTGCTTACATCTCAAGAGTCAAGCTTAAGGAATTTTTGGAAGTCTTGTATTCTGTCAGGGTTTTCTCCAAATATTGTCTTTCATTTTATTTTCAGTGTTAATCATAATCTTTGCAGTAACGCAGGCATTGAGTACATGAACCCTTGAGGTCAAATCTCATTTGGGGTCGACAGGGTTCAGATTGTGAAAACATTGTAAACACGATATCTCAAGAGGTGAAGCTTGGACAAATCTCATATTTGGTATGTAGGTGAACCATATCAAGTACTTGAACCCTGAATCATGAAATCATCACAACCACAATGCATTTGTGCATTCTTTTTTTTATTTTTTAGGCAATACACAGTGGACTACAAACTGGAAACTTACCTGAAAATTGCAAGATTGTACTTAGAAGACGATGACCCAGTGGAAGCTGAAACTTACATCAAACGGGCGTCAATGCTACAAGCAGAATCCACTAATGAACAATTACATATTCTATATAAGGTAAACCCGCCCCTCTAAGAAAGGTCTTCGCATGTTAGATACTAGTAAACGCTAATAACCCGATTCGGTAAAGCTGCAGAGGAGTGGCATCTTGTGTACAGGTTTGTAGGGGCAAGATAATCATGGCGATTTGCTAGCAGGTTACGATGATCCTTCTTACAAGACTGCTAGCATCAGATAACTCAACCTACTGGTGGCTGCAAGAGCGTCTTCTGTGGAGGTTGATTGGTACATCGTGGAAGAGGACAACATCGTTGCAGTCGTGAAGTGTTTTAGATGTGTTATTGTTGTTGCAGTAAGTGTTGGCCACATATCACCCCTACTCCACAATCTGAACTCTCCCCCTCAAAGGCTTTATCCATGTACAGTATGTGTTCAGATGTTTTAAGGAATGTGACATTTTGTATGTTATATTCTCCAAATTTGCTACACAGCCCTGTTGTCTCCATGTACCAACCCTATGGAACTGCTACTGAGTCATCAAAAAGACAATAGCATGTTTCTTTTAAACAATGGAATGGACTTGATAGAATGTCTGTGGTGGTCATCTGATATTTTGTGTCCTCACTTTTGCTTTTTGCATCAATATCTCGGTGAATCAACGTCGTACACAGAGTTCTTGTAATATTCTTTTTTTGTAGGTTTGTTATGCTAGGGTCCTAGACTACAGAAGAAAATTCATTGAGGCTGCACAAAGATATAATGAACTCTCATACAGAAGCATCATCGCTGAAGAGGAGAGGATGGAATCTTTGAAACACGCATTACATTGTACTATTCTAGCTTCTGCTGGTAGGAATGATAACATTCAAATGTGCATTACATTGCTCTGCCATAGCTTTTTTCCATAAAAAAAATGGCATTCATATTTATTTGCCATGTATTAGTCTTTGTTTCTGCTGGAAGGAACAAGAGTATTCAAATATGTTTTACATTTTACTTTCCGTGGCCATTATGTCATTTAGTATTTTCTTCATGATTGCATTGCAGTGTGCTACTTCGAGACTTAAATGGTATTACAAGTTCTTTAAGTATACAGTGATCTTGACTTCAGAGTGTCGGTATCCTGAGTTTGGATCTGCTAACTGGTTGCCATTTGAGTAAGTGCTGTCAGGTGGGAATTTACTCAAGGGGCGTAAAATCTCTCTCTACAATGTTACACATATCAATCAGTCACAAACTGAAATCCGATACTTCTGTCAAATTCCAACAGGTCAGCAAAGATCGAGAATGTTAGCCACTCTCTTCAAAGACGAACGCTGCCAGCAGCTACCCGCGTACGACATCCTGAAGAAGATGTACCTAGAACGAATCATACGAGGGGATCAGCTGCAGGAATTTGCAGCGATGTTACAACCACATCAGAAGGCGACAACAGCTGATGGTGAGATGTGCTACAATTACACATAGACTCTCAAAGTGGGTGTCATACAACGTTCAAATGACTCCCTCTCTCTCTCTCTTCAAGTGGATGAGAGAGGCTTTAAGACGGAATGACATGTGTCAGAAAAAGAGCTGGTATTGTTCAAAAGTCACAGAGTGAAACCCTGAATGATAGTCCGTTGGAGTTTTGTTGGAGTCCCTTGCCGTTTTGGAGATGTGGCTTTCGAAATTTTGATGGAAATGAAAAACAAGATTATGTGGAGTGTTGCAAACATCAGTATTCCTCCTTTTGTTAGACCTATACACATTGTCTGTTAATTATTAAATTTACTTTCCAGAATTAATTATGTAAGACAATCAAGCTGGTGAGTCGTGAATCAAAGATGGTCGTCGACTACGTCACAAGCCACAGAGATCACGGACATATTACATAATAATGGTCGCGCCCTTCACCAATATGCATAGTGTTAGTTACTCTGTTTGGCCGTAAGTTTGAACATAGTGCATGGGCTGTAAAAAGTTTATTTCAAAACATCAAAAATATGNNGCCTAAATAAGTCAGAAGACATGTTCCTTCCCTGGAATTTTCCTTTCAGTAAAGTATTGCATAATAAAAGAACAATTGCAAACTACAAATGATAGAAGTGGAGCTACTTCGTTGCTATGGTAAAACTTTTATGTCCTTTCATCTTGGAAATTTCAAGATAGTGTTTACTAGATCAAAGAGATTTCAGTCTTGTGGCTTTAGGATCAGTCACTGTCGTAATTTTCTCTCATTTGGTGTTTGAAGTGAGAAAAGGAGAAAGTTTGTGACATCTTGTCCTTTCTATTCTTTAACAGGATCGAGTATTCTTGACAGAGCAGTCATCGAACATAATCTATTATCTGCTAGTAAACTTTATAACAATATTAAATTTGAGGAACTTGGAGCATTATTGGAAATCCCACCCTCAAAGGTATTGCAACATCGATATCTGTTTTATTCCATTTATCAGAATGTCTATATGTAAGTGAACACAGGCTTTGCAGTCCAAGGTCATGTGGGGCTCATTTCATGCCTCTCTCTTTCGTAAAATGTCGCTGTATGTTTTCTGTATGACAGGACTCTTGGTAGTGAGTACGGAAATATTGCACTCCTCAGTGAGAATAAACGTTATTCAGAGGCTGAGTTTGCATGTCCGTTGAAAAGATGGCATGATATGATCAGTTGTGCTGTTGAATCGCCACTTCAGCGGCGACAAGTATTTTGCCTGTGACCCCGTAATTTTGTTGTGATTAACTGTGATCTCTGTCCCCCAGTAGCTACCCAAATCTTACCCTCCCACCATTGGTTTAGCAAAGTCGTGATTGTGGCATTTCTCTGGTGGAATTAGTACTACAGACCATATGTAGGAAAGGGGCTTTGTTGATAACTATTGAGTCACTAATTCTCTAATTGTGCAATTGACTTTCATGGCAGTCACGGTGATAGTGTTCAATAGCTACGCCAAAAAGTTTCCCACAACCCACATAGCACACTGACACGAGCTGACTGACCCCCTAGTTTGTTGAATGTTGAATATAGGCTGTTTCTAGAACCCTCTTGAGGTTCCAACATGAGTTTGTGCTACGACCCCACGGTGTTGAATGTTGAACATGAACAGTTTCAGCATTCCACGTATGAGTTGAGACTCTGGCATGAGGTTGTACTGCTGCCGCAGTAGTTTGTGGAATCTTGAACACAAGTCGTTTCAACCTCAGTTATGATTTTTCTGTTCGTTTTGCTTATTAGAGTCGATTTCTAAGTTACCACTCCTTATCTCTGTGTTTTACATTATTTCCTTCATAAGTTTAAGATATATTCCAACTCTGATTACTCACAGGCAGAAAAGATCGCATCTCAGATGATATCAGAGGGTCGTATGAACGGTTATATAGATCAAATTGATGGCATCGTACACTTTGAATGTAAGTAACAATCTCATCTGAAATGTTGTTTCAACTTTGTGTCATATATTAATCATATGCCAGCAAAATGCACTCACTAATGATGTAACAATTCAGCTGAATGGTGTGAAGGACTTAAGATCAAACCTGCTGGAGTCACTTGCCCTTAATATTTCAGGTTGGTAAGCTTTATGTATGTCGTGCAGCCATTCTCTCTTGGTGTGTGAAATGAACCATTTTTCTCTTATTTTCATGACTTTGTCATTTAGGAAGAATTATCCATCGTCATTTATGAAGAATTATCCATTGTTATTAACAAAGAATTATCCATTGTCCTCATAATGTGTCTTCTTGTAACTGATTATCATGAAATTCAGCTATTGTTCTAACAGGTGTGGCTGTTGATAGCTATTGTTATGTAGATCATCTTGTAGTCCTTAAACATTTCTGTACGTCGTTTCTGTGGTAAGAATCATTCATTGTTTTAGTGATTTTGCCCGACTAATAATGAATCTGTTCTAACAGCTTGTTGTATGAAGTATGTCTTATTCTAGTTATCTGAGCTTTTGCAATATGATTGTACTGTACATTCATTCATTCTAGTAGTGTTCTGTATGTTGTTAATGGTTGCTGTGAAAAGAGGAAACCACCAATACTACATGAATAGCTCACATTTGCTTGTCAATGCCTTATAATCTTGCTTTTTCCGTCTTCTTTTTGTTGTTGTCATCGGTGTTCAGCTGCTGAAACTCTACCTCAGTGGGACAAGCAGATCCAGAGCCTCTGTTTACAGGTTAACAACATCATAGAGAAGATCAACCTCCATGCTCCAGAATGGACAGCCGCAGTCTCTGAGAATCAGATGCAATGAAGTCGTCAGAGCGAGAAAAAAAACTCGAAGAAAACAAGACTATCAGGTGGTAGTTGCCGGCAGCCAATCCCTGGAACCTCCTAGGTCATGTGTCAAGAAGTTTAGATGAAATTACCGTTATCTCTGGAGGGAATCGCTGCATTAGTCGATAAGATTATCAAGAAATGGCTGCATCTGTTGATAGGAGTATGGTATCACGATAGGCTGGATGATCAATGTATAGGTTAAAGAATCAGCATGTGTTTTGTCTGTTGAAATGGAGCAGCATTTATTGATCATTCTTAAGTATGATCACAAATAAAAAGAGTGGAATTTGGGATGTTGCTCTGATTGTAGTTCCCCACTTGGAATAATCAACAGTGTAGCCACAAGTACAAATATATGCCTCCTATGGTGCTGAAAGGGTGTGACATTTTAAACTGTCAGCAGACACAATTACATTGTGTACGGGCGAAACTTTTGCTGCTTTGGACATGTTGATACTAGCAGGTTCTCATTTTGGAGGCAAAGTGAGATGAGATGTCAAACACAGGCATATAAATCACAAAGAAGATGAACCACCAGAAGATGAAGAAAACTAAGTGATGAGATGAAGGGAGAAGCAAAAGGAGAAATATGAGGACATTGAAAAGAGTTTGACGGTTTCAGAGGAAGGTTGTTTTGCACCATGTAAAAAGTGACGTAACCCAAGTATTCACCACTGTACCATGCTGGACTTTAGCCCATATCATTGTGAATATTCCATTTTTGCTTTAAAGGAGGATACAGCCTGGCACATTATGGTTACTTATAAGTTATGCATCGTGTAATCGTGTCTGGGCATGGCATTGACATCCAACGATAGATAGGTGTCAGATCAAGGCAAAGAGACGCCTCTGAGGTAGAGGAGTCACTAAACGGAAGTTAACTTGTCGTCACCGATGTCACACCCTTGCACATGCCAAGTTTGGTTTTTAAATCCATCCCAGTACTTGCATTTCTCAAAGATTTTGTGCACGGTTCTAAGTTTGAGCAACGTGTGACCTCTATCTGACACTAGCCGTTTTGTGTGCTGGTGCTGTTTATGTCGTCAATGCCAGCAACGTGTTGGTATGCCTTCCTCGGCACAAAGGGCTATCAATGGGCTGACAGTGGTTTCAACATTAAATTACATTCATTCACCCTACCCCTTAACCCTCACCCCTCACGCACCAATCACCACCAACAAAGCAGATTTGTTATCCATTTCGCTTGTGTTCGGTATTTTGGATTATAAACCAAGGTTAGTATTTCATAATCTGCTTGCTGATGAATTTTAGCATTTTATTGTTTACTTTTGGTTTATTCGTAGTTAACCTTGTGACACAAATGGTTCCCTGCAGCTTCACTGCTTACTGTCCACGTCAATGTGTTGTGTGCCTGTCAATAAGCTGTTCCTTGTGTGAATTTGTTGCTTTTATAGTCATCAAAGTTCTTAACAGTGAAATAGATCTGATGGAATAATAATATGTTAGATCACGGGCAGATCTAACTCTTTTGTTGGGGAGAGTTTAAAGTGGTGGTAAAGTTATTGGGGGGGGAAGTGAGGGCCCCTTCGGAAATTTTATGTTACAACCGAATGTCCTCAGTTGCAATTTGGTGCAACAAAAGTATAAAATATTGACATAAGTATTATTTAAATTTTTATCTAGTTATAATTGTTTAATTATTCAACAGTTTAAGAAACAATTGTTTTGGCTCATCTATGGTCAAAGACATGCCCCCCACTACCACCCCCACCCCTCCCCACCGCCTTGGATCCACCAGTGTGTCATACAGGTTTTCCATTGTTTGAATGAAAATTAGATAAATTAAAATGCTAACAGAATTTAATTCATCTACAAAACAGTTTTACATACAAGTCTCAAAGTGATATTAAATATTGACATGAAAGTTACAAACAAAGATATCATTTTTGCAGCCTTCCAAACCAGCCCACACTTTCAACCTCACAAGCAGATAATAAGACTTCAAAAGCTGCAAGCTGTTGAATCGTGAAAATGAAATCATATTTGAAGTGACCTGCCTGACACACTTTGCCAAAATTTTACTTTGAGGACAAAGAGAGGATTAAGGCATCTCTTGTATCATCTGTGAAGAGTTCATTTCCAACATGCAAAATTGTCACCCCTACGTTCAAAATCAGGTTTGATTATAACTATTGCCCTGTTTGTAATCAGCCTGACTTCTTGACACTTCATGCCCTACCATAAGAACTCTGGGTAGTATGAGATCTCTGTAAAATCAAAATTTTCTCATGTCAAATCTTTTTTTTCCATTTCAATTGTTGGTACAGACGAAAAGTACTTGCTGATCAATAAATGTCAGGAGAAACTTAAAATCTCAAAATGCGGTAAGAACCATTTTTTCTTGTGTCTTTAAAATTATTTCAGGAACCATTGTATAGTATTGTTTATAGATTAATTTCCAAACCCATTCCCCTCCCCCTCCGTGTGTTCTGTTTAGTGTAAATGGAAGTGTCGAGTCTGATCATCAAGAGGATGAAGTTTGTGATTTGCAGAACGATACACCGGGCAGGGACCACACACCGGGCGGGGCCTTTGGCTCAAGTCGCCTTCAACGCTCT
>VJOZ01088194.1:0-11745 GCA_009801055.1 Stichopus horrens | reverse complement strand
AAGTTTCTTACCGATAGAAATTCAGTTATATGTTACTCAACACTAATTTGTTCACCCGAACTTTTCAGAATTCAAATGATGCATCTTCCGGTACTCATCACATGCATAGTGTTTTGAGGAGATCAAGCTTTTGCAGATGTTTATTGATGCGCCTGAATGGTTTAACAATAATAAAAGCTATTTTCTTTGGATGCCATGTTGGTATATTCTAAATGCCCCATTTCCCTTTACAAACTGATTGCATATTTTCTGGCTTCGCTGTCTGTGGCATTCTGGAATCCTTGATAAAGTATTTAGGCTAACACAATTCGGATCACAATCAGATACCGTGCGAGGGAGTTCATCTAGCTCAGGAAAGCAAACTTGACTGAAGTTAAGCAAACAGGCACGATGACGTTGGGACACAGCTGATTTTCATCGCCCTTCTATCGTTATTCAGAAAGTGCCTTTTCCTGGCACTTTGATAATATACATTCTGAAACTAAATATTGCACTATTACATTAAATAAATAAGAGCAACTTGGAAGAATTAAAGGTATGCAAAACATGAGTCTGTTTACTTCTGGTTCTCCTTACCCTCGCTCCCTTTTGTGATCCAATGCCAGAAAGCTGCAACGTTACACCATAATTTGTCATCACATTAATGTATTACTGTATCTCTAAAAATATGAAGATTACCGGCAATGTGTCTTTAATATGTAGTTGCAAAAGTCTATGATGTACAGCTAGTATCTGGATACTGTTATATGTACTTGGAGGTAAATAATTGCAGTGTCAGGATTAAGAACCATCAAGACTGACCTGTAATAGCAAACCTTTCAGTCTATGTGAAACCTGCAGCCCTGTGCATCCTTTGAATCCTTGATTTCTGATTTGTTTTAATTTTATTAAATCTGTGATCCGCAATAAACCCTCATTTTACTTAGTGTTATTGTAATTATGACATCAATCAGCTCTGTAGGTCAACATAAAAGCTATGTAGGTCAACATCAAAGCCCAACAGCCCAAGCATTGTTAACATTACTGATTGAGTTTCAGCAGGGCTTGATTAGCAAAAAGTGCTTACAATCCAGCGATGCGGTACGCTTTGAAAAATATCCCGTGTTTGACCAGGGAGTTGGTTTGACAGTCTTGTTTTAGATCAGTAATGTGGAAACAGCTTAAGTGTCCTAGGCCTTTGGGTATTCATGCAAAGCAGGGTCGCCAAAGTCAGGTGGATAGAGAGAAGAGGGAGCAAACAATAGCACCATTTGAGAGGGCCGAGGCAAATCCCAGAACAGGTCCATCATTATTAAAAAGAAAAAATTACAAAGCACTATTGATGCGCTATTGATCTATCCATCAATACCCCAACATATGTTTTGAATCATTTCGATATCAATTAATGTGCACTCTCCTCTGGACAAAAAAGGTTTGCCCTGTCTCTCTCTCTCTCTCCTTAAACTGAATTCCTTCAAAATCTCCCTGTTCATGTGCACCAAAGGACTTTCTCCTCTTCTCCCTTTAGCATCAAAAGAAATAGACGTAGGGTGCATGGACGGCACAGTCGACGGCCTGGCCCACCTGAAGGATGTGGCGGCGTGCGGCGGGTCGTGGAAGGGTCATGTCAGCAAAGGCAAGGTCCACTGCAGTCCTGGCTGGAGGGTTTGCAGTCACGAGGACTGGATTCTCCTCAAAGCAGTGTCCTGGTTCGACGCCACCGGCATCAACGGATGTTACGCCTATGATGCAGCAGTAAATGGAGGAAAGTGTTCAAGGTTGGTGTGACATCATCGATGAGTCAGATAAGCAGGGTTTAGTAAATGAGATGGGTAGGGGAACCGATAATGAAAATAAACTAATAATAAAAAACTTTTGTGCTGGATGTATTTTTGTTTGATTTTTTAAATTGTCAATATGAGATTGGGATGAATCCTGAGGAATCAACTTGAAAAACAGCAGTGGACTTGCATGTTAACTCCAGAAATTTGTTTAAGTTTTGATCCTATGGGTCTGTGCCGATTATAACTATGACATGTTTTTCTAAGTTTAATGTCCGTCCTCTAATAGAAAAAAATGAGAAAAAAAAATATTGGGTGCATTTTTCATTTGTTACCTCATTCACAGATTGCCCAGCAACAACTGAATTGAAAGAATGCAAAATGCATAATTTCTTGATGTTTTACTAATTTTGGTCCATCAAATGTTTCATTCTGTCATATGAGAGAATATTGTTACCAGTAATTTTGCATACATTTACATGTATTACAAGGTCGTAATTGTTTTGAATGCAGTATGTTCTAGTCAGGTTCACAAGAAAAGTTTCTCGTCAGTGGTCTGAGTTAAGTCGATGCTCTCAATGTGATTTTTTTCATTAATTGATCAAAAAGAGCATTTATAGTATCCATTGAATCCAATGAATAGCCTGTTTAAGGAAGCATTGGAAGATTTAGCCAGTCAAAATAAGTGTTGTCAAAATGAAATTTTGTAAGGTGGTTTCCTCACTGATTACCTGCCAGAGATAATGAATTTGGTTGCCATACCAGACCCTCTCTACCCATGTTTTGTCCCCCATCCTTCCCTCCCTGCATCTCCCTCCTCCTCCCCCACCTTCTCGTTCCTCATATCTATCTATGAACTTGGAAATGAGACAAAAGTTTTTAACTTCTTGACCGCAATGTTGCTAGTCACCTTAGGGAATGGTTGCAAGCAGTGCATCAAAAGATTTTGGCACATATGTGAGAGGGTGGTTGCCATGGGTGACTCAGTATCCAAGAAGAGGAAGCCAAGTACATAGCTCTGCTCTCCAGACCTACTGTGTGTGTGTGGCACCTCGTTATGCACATCCGAAACTTTCCCCCGGTCTCTAAGAATTCTACTAATTAAAATTCCTTTAGTCGGCCAGTCGGTATCAATTGAGGTTCATTAGAGAATGCCATCCGATGCAACATTGGTTTACAGAATTCCCAGGGAGCATACCGGTGTGGTGTTTGGAATGAAGTTGAAGAAGACCTAGAAACTATCCTTTCTTTATGGTCAGTTCTGTGGACTACAGTATTTACCATTGAGGCATCCCAATTAGTTGCTCATTTTCCAGCTCATTTAGAACTTGATAGCTTTCCTTCCTTTTAGGCCGAGAAATGGAGCAGAATAACCTGTTCTGTTCAAAATTGGACTGTGATTTCCAAAAACCTGTTTATGTGATAAAGAAGGATAAAAGCAGTCACTGAGGATGTAATAGACTGACAGATTAAACACCTTAGTTGATATGGTGTCAATAGCTGGTCCTCTTGTTACATTGGTCATTGCCCTCAGAGGTTGGAGGTAAAACAGAACGTTCATTGCTCGCTGCAAAGCTAGAATGATGTAGTTCTTACTTTTGCTGATGTTTATGTGGAATGAAAATTATAATTTGATCTTCACGCTGAGAGTGTTACAACAGTGAGAAAGAAATTTCCTTTCAATAGTTTTGTGCAAGGTGCACAAGTGGATCCTACAGTTGCTGAATGGGCAGGGATAGGGTGTGAAGAGTGGGGAGACCAGGTTGCACTGAGAATATTAAGGAGAAGCTAGCTTAATAATTCAACTTTCACTTTATACTGACGCTTCTGCTGGCAGTGAGACGAAATGCGGAGAGTAAATTTGTGTTGATCATCATGGTCATAAATTTTTCATTTGTTTGATTCAAATGAGGTTTTAATTTGGACAGTTATGCTTTACACCTCTATCCAACATAAAGAGCCTATTGTTTGTCCCACTTTTGCTTAAACTATCCACACTCCTTTAATAATAGTTTTCACTGGAATCAACATATCGGTTAAGTTTTATTTGTATTACATGTTGTTATGCCTATAAAATACAAACAAGATTTATAAAGCTGAGTGCTATGCCTCAAAGGACACAGAAGTGTACAGATGGTCTGAAAATATCATGGCAGACACAATCAAATGGCAACAACAAAATTAAGATAAAGTTAGTTAAGGTAAAAGGAAGATGCAACTTAAATATTTGAAGAAAAGAAAAAGTTTCAACAAATTGATAGTAAAGCAGGTTTTGCTATGGCAATGTTTGTTCGAACTGGTTAGCAGCCAACCCTTGAGAAGCAAGAGGTATGAAACAAACATTGCTATGTGAATTAGTTGAAAAATTAACTCACTCAGATATGTGTCATAAAGAAACTGATTTTGGCTTCACTTTCAGTAATTTGAAAGAGAATTTGGACTTTTTAGCTAGGACTAGAGAAAAATTGATTTGCAATTATTGAGAAGCTTACATAAAATTAAACTGGAACTGGATTTGTATGGTTTGCAAAGTGTGATGCAAATCCCGTCATTTAGTGTCGTGAGGCATTACAGTTTCTAAGATGATGATGTAATTAACATTTCTGTTTCTTTAACAGCTGCCTCGAGGGGAGCACCCAGAGCATGGGCGGGATCGGCAGACACTGCTCCAAGAGACGACGTAGGCAGTCCTCCTGCATCGCCGAGGGCCGCATCGACGTCTACGACCCGTTGCGGGAAGGGGGCCATCCTTCTTGCAATTACCAGGAGGGCCTCATATCGGGGGTCCTGTGCTGCAGGATACCCATACCGAAAAGGTCCACCTCCGGTAGAAGGAAGAAGCCGAGTAAACCCGGTAAGAAAGATGTGATGTTAATGAAAATCTGAGAGAAAAATTTGGCAAGAACTGGCCAAGAAACAATTTTTACTTGTGATAACTTTATCTGTTGCACTCAGAGGTGTTTTCTGTAGGTTGGAGAAAGCGTATACATCAGATGAGAAGTGTCACCACTTGTTTTGAAAGTGAAAGAACACAGGTCTCTTTTAAGTCTTTGTGCTTGCAGGTCATTTAAGCTTACTAGACAGACATCAAAAACTTTAAGAAGCTTTAACCTTAACATGCTGTATTTTCTACTTCCAGTGCACTAATTATTCAGTGTTCATTTCACAAGGCCACGTATTTGAAAGAAATTACCATAGGAATCATAAGCTTGCAGTAGGAACTTTGTTTTTACTTGATCCTGTCTTCACCTTTTTTTTTTTTGCTNNTTTTTTTTTTTTGCTCTCTTTCATTCGTTCATTCTTCTGCCCAAAATGAAGAATTTTGAAGCTATTATTAAACCATGTCAAATTGTTTTAATTTATGTGCATGTCCTGTATAAGTGTTAGATAATGAAATGTAGGTGTAGCCTAACACTGCATGCAAATCATTTGTAATAATTCAGTTCATGTAAAAAAAAATAACAAGTAACACCAAACGGTTTTAGTTTTGACTGGGAGGAGATGGAGAAGGAGGGGGGAAGCTTTTGAAGACTTGTAAAACCATCGTTTTTTTTTGCTACATTAAAATTCCCAGTGTGAACACAGATTTACCAAAACCATCTGTTTTGCTCTGACAAATTTGTCCATTAACAGAAATTAGGGGAAACTAATGGTCTGATCAGTTGTGTAATACAATTGTGTAACTGAAAGCCCCTACAGCAGTAAGACCAAGAACTGCTATTCTCTGAACGTCCTGCAAGAATCTAAGGTTATGCCTCCCTTTACACCATGTCTTTAAATGCAACGTGGACTTGTGGTCGATGCAAATGTATTGTCGAAGATTAGACAGAAATTGCTCTTCGAAAGGACTCTTTGAATTTCATCGGATTGGTCTGAAAATGTTACAGATTGGTGTTACGTACAGAAAAAAAAATATGCCAAATAATTGGTTTGCAAAAATTAAAGCTGTTTACTGCACATTGATACTTCATAATGTCTTCTGTTCTTTAATGACCTGGTGTCACCCTAGTTTTGTAAGAATTAAATTGCGAGCTCATTTTTCTAAAAAAAAAGTAGAAACTTAATGCTTAAAAGTACAAATAGTATTAACAATCGTCTATTTGCATGCCTTGTCTATTGTCGAGTTTGTCGTTTGTCTGTACAGGTAAAGTAAAATGTTTGCAGCCGTGTCTTAACAATGGAGTTTGCGTCGGTCGAAACCGCTGCGAGTGTCCGCAGGGATACAAGGGAGCCTCGTGCCAAATACGTAAGTTCGCTAACCTTGCTCGTTCTCATCATCGTTTTCGTAGCCACCAAAGGGGCGACTCGGATTTCCATCGCCTTTTCCGGTAGCTCAGCCTTTGTCAAAAAATTTCTCTTGATGTTTGACTTCATACTGTCAAGAAAAACAAAGATGTCAAAAATGAATCGCTGAAAAGCCTCAACAACATTAGTAATAATCATTTGTCCTTCAATGTGTTCCGAGCAACTCATTTCATTCTTGTGAATCACTTGTGTCGTAATTAACTCATGAAAACATTTTCATTTTGTTATGATCCTAGTTTTTGTCGACATTAATTACATGGTAGTTCTTAGCCTAACTTTAATCTCTGCAGCTCACTCCCCTTTTTTTAGGAATCTGTTGCTTTTTTTTCTAGTTTGTCATGTCAATACTGTTCTGTTTATGGTAAAATGACATCAATTTAATCTTGTCGGTGATATTACAGATTATTCAGAAGTAAAATAAATGCCTTCTAAACCACAATTTAACAAATATTACATGTGGATGTAGTAGAAATCAAAAGAAAGACACAGTTGTATTTGAACATTCTCTCCTTTACTGTATCTTTTAGTCAACATTTTCACTGTTGAGTTTCACACTTTTCACAATCTTATTTTAAGGTGCATTTAAGAGGAAAACTGCGAACCTGCCACTTTTATTGTCTTCATATAGACTTTTTCAAAAGCATTCATAATCAGTTACGTGCATTACTGTCATTGCTTTGTGAACAGTTTATACAAATGCCAAATCATCATAGCACAGTCAGTTCAGTTTGTGATATTTTCACCAAAAGGCCCTCCACCATGTATCTGTCTTGATAATTTTATAATCAGTATTCATCAGATGTTTATTTTGATCAGGTTTTTGGCAGCACTTATTTTAGGTTTTGTTGCCAAGATGAAGTTCTTAATCCACACAAAACAGGAAGATTTCAGTCACAACTGTTCTAAATGTTTTCTTCGTTGGCAATTCACCCTTTCACTTACCTGTCTCAACACAACAAATGCACTCTTGTCTTCTCTGCTGAAGCCCTTGTCTGCTGGTGCTTCCACCTGTAACGTGAATGCCATATCAATAGCATACCATATCAATGCTGTGCAGGTCCACTCTATCTGAGCTCTGGTAGGATTACAACAATGTTGTCATGAGTACATCATTAGCATAAGAGGCGTTACTTGCAGCAGAGTGTAAGAATCTGTTGCTTGCATCAAATATTTTCATGACAATGGTCAGGATATAGTGAGTAGAAGACTTGTAATGACAGTCAATTTATAACATAGTGTCATTTATTATATGTGAACCCTCATTGTCAGCAACATCCGACCCCCACAAACCTCACGTCCCAGCCCTACCCCCTCGCACGTTAAATTCCATACGAAAACTAGATACTCTTCGAGCACAATGGGAGGACAAAGCAATGGTCAATACATATGATTTGCTCACAGAGCTAGATTACTTTGAAATGAATATGGGAGATTATGACAGTGTGTTGCATTGCATTGTGGGATATGTTGACAACTGATAGTACCCCTCCCCCTATTCTCCGCTGTAATTCATTGAATGGATGTCATCTGGTTGATATTGTTTTATAAATGNNAGAGCTCATGAGGGGAAGATAGATCTCCACATTAGCGTGATAACAGCATCTTCATATTTATAAGCAAAAGATGCAGAACTACTATTAAATAATAAATGATCAATAAATAAAGGCATCAGTATTTTGGTAAAATGTCAAGACATTTAGTTGAAAGAACAACTTCTTAATTATTCATTATTCATATCTCTTTTCAATTTCAGCTGTATGTGATCCACCGTGCCAAAGTGGAAGTTACTGTCTTGAACCTGGTGTCTGTGCCTGCGAGCCCGGACGAGAGGCCAAATGTGCCCTACGAGAGGAAGCCGTGGCCATCTCCCTGGCCAAACTTGAGAGTTAGTAGTTACATCAAACACTCCTGAGATTGATACATCAAAGTTAAATAAACTAAGTCGTGAATGGAAGAGAGGGTGGAACAACGGTGTGAGTGGGTCATACAATGCCTTGCAAAGCCAAATGTTTTCGTATTAGAATCTATCTGAAATAACTTTGCGAATCAACTTTTTTTTCTAAACTTTGACGACACTTAGCAGATTCCAAGTATTCAAAGCAAGTTCACAAATTGGTCCAAATTAATGTTCAACAAAATTTTCAAGAATGCTGTCAAAGAAGAAGTTCCTCATATCCCTGCAAATGAGGGCAGTTTGAAGCAAGTTCTTTGCATATCTCCTAGTTAAACCTCATCCTGAGTGAATGATCAAAACATTAGTTAAATGTAGAAGTAGTTTCATGCACTTCCAGCCAGCTACTAAAATCACCCAACTAAGCTACCATCAAAGACAACAAACAGCATCATAGAGTAGCATTACATGGCCATTTGCACAATTAATTCAAACCCACCCTTTCAGCACCACATCAGTCTCAACTGAGCACGTAGGTCTTCAATGTCTCAGGTATATGCTGTTGGATTAGTGTTGGTTTTCACAATTTCGACCTTGTCAAGAGTAGAGACATTAGAGAAAAGAAACAAGCATTTGAGCAATAAATGGAAAGACAGGCTTTACTACCTAACTACAAGTCTAAAACATAAGCAAACTTGAGAACGATCATTCGTTTTTCAGTGTATCAACTGTAAGTTACATTGACCATTCTTTTTTTTCATCTGCAGGGAAGTGTCTTCGTCACTGTCGGAATGGAGGACAGTGCTTCCAGGGGCACTGTTTCTGCCCTGCCAATACCAAAGGAAGATTTTGCCAAAAAGGTATGAAAAACATGCAGATTCAGCACTACCTGAGATGGAATAGAGATAAATGAGGGATGCACCTCCCCTCCCCCTGGCATTCTGCCTCCTGCCTATGTTTGTTGTTCCTCCTATTAAGATATGATATGCTTCAGGGATACAAGACCTTACTTGGTTGTGTTAAAACTGCTTCCCATTGCCAATGCATAGCACAAGTTATGTTACTTTTACAAAGCAAAAGAGGTCAATCTTCTTTAGACCTCGTCCCATTTATACCTTCTGGTTTCCCCTCTATCCCCCTCCCTTTTCATCTCGTTTTTATCACGTTTTTGTGCCATATCATGCAGACCTCGATTTCACAAGTTGACTGATATGTTCTACACTAAAACCACTGGAAGTTTTTCCCATCAGCTGAGATGGTGATGGGTAGGAGCGGTCAATATTCACAGGAGAAATGTTTCTTGGTTCCATTAATGTCAAGGAGTTGGTACCTCTCCCTGCCAGCTGTTCCTCTCTGATTATCCTTTAATTCCTGAACCAGATTTTCATCAAACCAAATCTGTAAGCCGTGATTTTACATGTATGGTAGCAATGGCACAATTATCCAGTGAAAACTAAAGGGGTAATTAAATATTTCATTTAAAATGCACCAACATGGCACACAAAGGAAATGGCTTTATATCATCGTTAAGCCATTCAGTATCACCAGTGAACATCAGCACTTGCTTCATATCTTTTTCAAAACATTATGCATACAATGAGTTAAGGAAGATGGTTCATTGAATTTTGAAAAGTTAGGGTGAAAAAAATTATTCACGGGCTACAAATAACTGAATGTCTGAAAGCTACAGTGCTGCTTTTTTTTTTTAATGATCTCTTTTTCTGCATCCGTAAATATTGGTTTCCTTTTTTTTCCTGTGAAACAAACACAATGTTTCCCTTAAAGTGTCCTAGACTTTCATCTTGATTTTGAAAAGATGTGGGACCTCAGAGGTTGTAAAGCACATTTTTGGGGGGTAAGAACCGATGCTAATGCCAGTATTTTGAAGAAATGATCCACATGTCAGCTCAGCGACATGCCTCGAGAGATATTCAAGTAGATTTGCCTTTATGACAGCACAGATACCCATAATGCAAAGTACCATTTTGAAACAAAATTTTTTTTTTTTTAAATCCAACTGAGATGTGGCCTACACCAATAAAAGAGAGAAAAGTCCCCTAATTCTTATGGAACAGTCATTCTCCCGTGGACAATCCTTCGTACTTTCATCGTGAGCCTGCACCTTTGGCACATGCAGTTCTGTCCGTATGAATCCAAAGTAAAATTTTCTCCTTTTTTTTATGTCTTTCTTTTTTCAGTTCTCTGAGGATCCCTGAAATAGTTGCGATCACAGCACAAAAGAAGAACGACAAAGAAGCCAACTGTACAAATATCATTTGGTAGTCTATTCAACGGATTTTGTACATAAATGTACATATGTCTGTAAATGTACAAGGTTTTACCTTAATAAGAGTAATAACAATAGTAATAATAATTAAAAAAACATGCCAGTATGACCTACAAATATCTTTTATTTCACATCTAAAATACTTTTTAATTTAAAATGACAAGAAACAGATTGAAACGTAAAAGCTAAAGTTAGGTGTTATCTGCATTTCAGAGACATAAAATGTCTTTGTTTTTTGTTTTCTGTTTTTTTCTTTCTTTGTTTTTTTACCTCTACTTAATGAAATATTTCAATAGCTATATTATAAAGTGTGATGCGTATTTCAATACAAGCCTACAGTGTTTTCCAAGGTAAAAGTTTGTGACAACTCTAATCCACGAAAAGGAAAAGGATAATAATTCTAAAACCGACTGGAAAAAAATGTCATGAATGGTGTCTACGGTTTGACTACCATGAGAAACAGGAAATATCTATATCAAAAATGCATGTGTATGACTATCATCAGTTTCTTTATCTTTTCTTTGAAGGCCAAAGTTTTATATGTATTGTGTCTTCCGCCACCAGCAGGAATTATGGGGATCGGGACTTGTAAGTCCCCTCCCAGTGCATGCCACCTCAAGATTTCTTGTATTAGTAAGTGTCTGCACAGAACAGGCGTACTTCGACTCGAGGATAAACTGAATCATAACTGACTAGTCAGAATACGGATTGATGGAACTTGCTAGAAACAAACAAGTCGTTAGTCAGGTTAGTCATAAGGTTGGACTTGGAGACAGTCCAGTCAACAGTAATAGAGTGAGTCAGGTACTGAGACAAGACTTGTGAACGACAATCGGAAATGATTGCATAAGTCATCGTCCGTAACAAGACGGGAAGTTGGCAGGTCCTGTCAGTTTGACAAAGGACTCGAAACATGTGCTATGTGCTATGTTTTGTCACTAGACAGGAATTAAAGCTTGTGTATGTAAAATGTTAATGACAGAAACAACTTTTTAAGAAGCAACTGAAGATATAGTAATGATTAGGTGACCATCACATGAACCTCGCACACACATTTGAGTGTGTGCTCATGAGCAGAATTATGATGGATAAAACTCACCATCAAATTGCTTTCGTTCTCAGGATTCGGTGACAAGAGGCTACGATTCGCGGTTTAGGGTACCTTATAGTCTTCAACTGAACTTTTGAATTGAGTTGTTTTTGGTTATCACTTTATTGCATCATATTCCAGCTTCAAGAAGTGATATTTAAATAGAAAAAAGGACTCACATATGCCTTTAATTCAATCGACTGCAATCAAAAGCTTTGTTGAATCATAAGAACTGCATTCTGAACAGAATATATGACAGTTCAGAAATTCAATGTATTGATTGATTATTCATTGATTGTGATCATAATGAGTCACTCACTTTGACACACAGAAAGTTCTCACATAGTGCTCTTAGTCAAATAATAGAAAAATATTGTATCATTTCAAAACCGAAAATGGTTTCTCCTCTCAT
>VJOZ01088184.1:0-10506 GCA_009801055.1 Stichopus horrens | reverse complement strand
TATATATATTGTTTAGACAACGTTCTTCCCAAGGCAGTGCTGTTAGATAAAAGATTAAGGCTAGGCCAAATTAAAAAACATAAAACTTAAAAGGCAAAAACAAACTAGAGTTCAACCTTAATTAAGAAATTTTCCAGCAGAAAATTTTTTCAAACCGCTTAGCTCACAAAAAATAATCGTCATGAATTTTTTTGCAGCCAGATGTGACTCTGAGGAAAGTGGAGTTAATGTTGCAACTCCCGGTCAGGTTCAGGGATTCCAGAGTCGAGTTGAGTGAGATGCCCAAGCCTAATACACAGATGAGAGATTTTGTTAGACTAATAAGGCACAGGCATAAGGCATTTCTTGATGGAAATGCAGACTGCTGCATCTGTAACCTAAAGAAGCTAGTTACGCTGCTGACACAGATGTTTAGTCAAATTCAATCAAGGATCCAGCTAGATCTAACATTCAAGGAAGTCAAACGTGTAGCTGCCAAATGGTGGTTTTATTTAGGAATCAATTTTCTCCATTCTATGGTAAATTCCTTTGCGGAACTATGTAGTAATATTACCATGTTATCTGTGTTTCCAGATAACTTTATTTTCACTTTTGGCAACCTTGGTATCTTCATCCCTGCTTTTAGACAGGAGTCTACTGCCAAGAATACATCTTCCCACTTTTTCATTTCCTCTGTGGTTTTGTTGAGCAAGCAAACAAACAGCCTGAGGAGATTTTCTGTTTTGTTTCTGTACAAAATTGCAAGGTAAGGCTGTCTCTCGACTGTGCCTGTAGGGCGATGGCTCCCACACACAGTCCTCACCCGACTGTAACGCAACAACAGTCGATATGACTTATCTTTACGAGAGAGTCTAAAGGAGCCTTAGAGAGTTTTATAATGTGTCTGTTGAGGTGTATGCTAGTCACACATTGAACTATTTTGACTCTACTCATTGAGCCGGGTTTTTTTTTTCTTCAATTCACTTGAGGCGGGGGGAGGCGACATTTTTAGGTCCCGCATGGTCATCTGATTTTACAATTCATCCTCATTGGCAGCTGAACACCTGTGTTGTCACATTCGGATCGGTGACCAGTGCACCTGGACCTTATGTGACTCATATCAACTCCTATTGCTATATCTTGTGAGGAATATCAAGCATGTTACATATGCTCGATGTTATAAAACTCTCAAAAACTGTTGCACGTGATTCTGGTGACCATTAAATTTTGCCTCACACTGCATGGACTTGAGTCAAAACTGATGGCCAGTCTCAAGGTGTTTGGTTGTGTTGCAGTTGGATAAGGGCAATGCAAGTGTAGTTCAGTGGGTAAACGGAGCCAGATACCGACATGGGATTAAGGTGGTGGAACAAATGTGTGACAAATGATATGACACGTAGACGACCATCTAGATTTGGTCTCTCTAATTGCCAATCAAAAGGCGTTGGAAAAAATAAAGGAAGTAAAAAAATCATCAACAACAGGAAGAAATAAGAAATAAAGTAATTAGTACAGTGAAGACAAACACATTACGACACACAGAAAGGATTGGACAGACACAAAATTGATAAGAAGAAAGAGGATGTTCTTGTTAGGTTAATAAAGATTTAGGAATGGAAAACTCCTTTAACTGTGTTTGCATTTTATTCATTGGTAATACTCCTTTAGGTATTACGGAAATTGATCACTACGAGTAACATGGTTCAATAAAATCATCAAGTCACATTACCTGTACATCACGTAGGGCTAAAGTTACAAAATACACCATCTCTGTTATGAAGTACTTAGCAATGTACACCTAATACAGCGAAACCCGTGGTCATGCTGTAAACAACCATAACTCCTCGACTTTTAACACCGTAAAATAGCGGCTCCTCCAATGGCTGCATTTAAGATAATTAGTAAGCAAAATCTTTGAAAATATGTACAATATTACGTCATCATAGAGAAGTTTACATCTACAATGATGGCTTTAAAAATTCCTGAGGAGCAATGAACATATTGTTGCTAAAATCCTTCCCTACACATAACATGTCAACTGTAAAGTTCCAACTGAACACGTATTGACATAAAAAACAAGAACAACGATGCCATTCACAATCGAGTCTTGCGAGTGATCATTTTAAATACAAGCTCTCGCAAATTAAGGCTCTATGAACAAATGTACATTACTGAAAAATTGCTAGCAGTCATGGCTGTGCAATTTGCTTAGCTCAGATGACCTACAAACTACGAACTTCTAAATTCTTTGGGTTTAAAATGACATAATAAAATGACAAATAAGTTTGAGCAGTTAAGCCTGGTGTTACTACATAAAGACACCTAACACACTGAACACATATACAACTAACAATGGCAACTTGGGCCTTGGTGGGACAATAAGACAGATACCTCGGACCAAAACTTGGCCCAAATTATCTTCACCTATGATTACTTAAGGTAAGAACATAAAATGTATAATTAGCCTATTGAGCTTTTGAGTGCGTAGACGGCTTCGATGTAAAACAGGATCCTACATCGCTTTAATTAAAGCGACACGAAAAAAAATTGAGGTTAGAAAGTAATGACTCAGTTGACCTCAAATGAAAATAGCGTTATGCTAAGGATTCCCAGAGTAGACCCTGTGAGGGATTTCGGAGTCTCGTCGCACGCAGGGAAGACATCCAGGTATCTACTCGGGAATTCATTAGTGCTTAAATCTATGGTCTCACATGTGGTAGCCTTATGTCCATTAGTTTAAGTCCAATTGAATAAACCCTCAAATGATGATCGCAAAACATTATGTGAAATTATTTGTCTCGTCCAGTTGAAAACACGACCAATGTTACCGATGAAAGGAGACGGGAGGCCAAGCTGATAGTTTCCGTTGCCAAGGCAGGAATGGATTTGCTGAAATTTAGAGAAACTGCCTTGAGCAAGATTGAATTAGAGAGACAACAACGGATTCTTCATCGTCTAGACGTGAGTGTCTCATGTTCCAAATTTTGCAAGTAATGAAGTCGAACCTGAGGCTGTGTCATTGCTCTTTAATTGGCCTTAGCAACAGTATGCAGATAGAGACAGTATGAAATGATATTTATAAGGAATGAGATTGATTTTGTACTTTTAGGGATTGTGTCTTTGGTGACGAGTTGATTCTTGGATGGAGGGTGTTGAGACAAAAGTGGTATTGTTGACGAGTTCCTTTGTTGGCATCTGATCTCTTAGTACCACCAAAATCAACAAAGGAAACAATGAGTTGAAGACTGTCTTAAAATCCTCTCAGATCATTCCTTTAATCATTAATGACAAATTGATTTTGTTTACTTTTTTCGATCGCCTCAGGGAACTGGACAGGATGCCTTGCTCAACTTCATGATCAAAGAATTAGAAAAGGAGTTGGGCCCATACCATGGCACTCCTAAACCAGAGGTTAACAACAGTGAGGCCCCTGATCTTGCATGGATACCGGAGGGCATAAAAAAACATCAGGAAAAGGTGGCGGCCAATAAACAAAAGAAACAAGAGGTAGAAAGAATTACATTTTTAAAGAAACGTCACTATCATGGTGTCAGGAATAGCAACGACGTACGACGTACGTCCTCCTTCTATTCTTCTGCCAGCTATTGTAACTTTTTTGAGATGGTTGTAGTTTTGAGAAAAATATCTTGACAAAATTTGATTTTTTTTTTAGAATGATTGTATCATAGGTGGTCCGATAAATGAAAAGTTAGAGGCTTAGATCCTTTCGGCTGAATTTTGTCAAAACATTTTAAATCTGAGGCTTAGTTTTATTTCAGAATGGATTTTCTGGCAGCAGCCATCAGTGAATGTTGGTTTCAAGAAGACTGGCAGCACATAGTTACTACTTGATACAGTGATTAGATGACCAGTTTTTGCACCAGATTTAATTATTGATGCTGTCTATTATTGTTGGTATTTTTAGATGTGTGTGGAGAAACAGAAGGTGCTTAAGCAAAATCTGAAAAGTTTGTATACACTCAACACTTGAATTTATTACAGAAGAATGTGCACTTTACAGGTAAACACACTCATTCTTTACAGAAAAAGAAGAAGTCACGTTCGAGGCCTACTCGTCACAGAAGTAAGTCGACGATGTCTAATGTACCTTTAGGTGAGAAGGTGATACCTCAAAGTAGAAAGTGAAAATAGAAAACTTTAAATTTGGCGTTTTGCAGAGACACAAGTGCATCACACTTGGCAACAAAATGTAAAAAAATGACATGCCATTTATAATTGTGTAAAAAGATGGAGAATGGAACGAGGTGGTACTCAGAATTGACCAAGAACTTTGTAACATATTTTAGTCCTAAATTTGCTAACTTGTGGATGCCATCAAGTCCCCCTTCTTCTGACTGGTCATATGATTATGAGCATCCAAGTATCGTTCATGTATTTATTGGTCCATCACCTGCACACAATAAGGTGTTTCAAACATAAGGTGTTGTGTTGTTGTTGTTTTTTTTTTGCTTGAAGTTTTAATTTGTTAGGAAGTAGCCTGTAGTGAGTTCCTATTCCTGATTCAGGGGATCTTCATCGGCGGATGGATGTTTGTTTTAATGATACTGAAGCACATGTGTGAAGGTGGCCATTCCATGAACTTTCAAACATCTTGTGAGGGTTACTTGAAATTAAAATATGAAAAAAAAAAATGAAAATGTCTTCTCTCAATAACCACAACTTAGCGTAACATCAGACTTGGTTTGTATTGTTAGTGCCGAATATTTGCAAGATTTCATGTGGTTTTTATAGAGGTAAAAAATCTTCTGAAGTCAACAGAAGTGAAAGTCTGTAAACCTAGAAAACATGATAACTCAAGAAGGGTACTTTGTTAGAATTTCAAACATGATATGGAGGTAGCATTAGCATTTCATGGGCCTAGACAAAAGCCATATGAGTTAAAGAGATGTGAAGTCAGATCTTGCAATTGCAATCTCCCTAGATAAAAAAGTTGGTTGAAGTGTAGTCTTTGTATGCCATCATGAAGAATTGAAAAATATTGTACATGTGATAATTCAAGGAGGAACAATGGCCAAAACAGGTTCCCCTTTATTTTTACTACCATTTTTTGTATTGCCTAAGGTATTAATCAAGGCTGTTGCTACAACTAACAGCAAATTAAAGAACATCCCATGACTTAATCGCTCTTTCCCTTTGCTAGCTACATGGCAAGTAATAATCAAGTTTCAAGACTGTTCTCCAAAGATTGGATTTCTCACTGCATATATTTCTGTTAAATTTCTGCACCAAATTGAAGAAAAAATGTAACTACACAACAGGATACAAATGAACCATTGACCACTTCCAAAATATTAATTTGTTAATCACATTCAAAAGTGATTCCATGCATTCTACTTTTGTGCATGGCCTAGACAGTCTCATTCACAAGGAGCTACCATCTCCAAGATTTTTTAGAATCTTTACCCACTGGAATAATTTGATCTTCAGCGATGACTTTGCCACACTGCTGGCTAGGAGTACATGTAAATCGGAGCACAGTCAGAAATATCACAGTCAGTAGTTGGATCTGTTCCTTTTCAATCAAGGTCATCAAATGCTAGCAAATTTGTCATTTTTAAAACGTTTTGTAACAAAATTTTTTCAAGCACGTATCAGTGACTTGAAGACCGTTACAGGTAGGCTATCTCCAACAGTGGTAGAAGTTGTAAAGTCTTGAATGATCATTAAAGTCTCATTTCACTTGCATCAGTTTACATGATCCAAAACATGAGGCATTTTCTCGTGGGCGAAAAATGGGGAAGACTTTTGTCCTTGCGGTTTAATGATGTGGGTGTAATGACAGGGCAATTGCATACTCAGTTCATTAAATATTAGGGTCAAATTGTTTCCCCTCATATTTTGGTAAACGTGCATTCGACAGGCCTAAGTTCTGCATATGCCTCTGATTCGGGCAATATTTGTGGATCAAACAGAAACAGTCTTTGCAGTAATGATGAAGTATGTACTGTGACTGCGTGTTTTAATTTCCATAAGCAGGGTCTTGGGGGAATTAATAGGGTGAATCCCTTGATGTCTCTGCAATGCTCTGAATGCAGATTTTTCAACCAGGACTGTCATGCATGACAAAAAGGAACAGAACACAATGATGCAAATGGAAATAAGATTTTGGTATTTTACATTCGTGCACATTTTTTTTTCTGTTGGTGATGCAGTACTTTTGCTTGTAGAAATTGCTTAAAGTCAATAATTTGAGTAATCTACATTCTTTGTAGGCTTTGTGCAGACTTTGACAATTTTATCTCTTTCTGGTAATTTCTTAAATCTCCTTTATGGTTACCATATATTTTTCTCAGAATATTCTGGAACCAATGGAGGTGGAGACTTTGTGCAATCGCGAGTGAGGATCGATTCAACGGCTCCCACGGTACTGATGATTACTTTAAATTGCACTCTGTGCACCCTCAAATTCCCCTCATTGCAACTGTCACTTGGTGTATGTGGATATAAATTGTGCTGTTTGCTGTGTACTTGAAAAAAGAAGAGACATATTTGGCTTTTGCAATTACAGAGGCACCTTCAGAGTCTTATCAATAGGGATTCTCCANNGAAGATTTTAATTTCAACATAGGTTTCATTGTTAATAATTTGTAGTTACGTATTCAATTCCGTAAGTTACGTAAGCTATCTCTTACAGAAAGAGAGACAGCCATTATCAGTTTTTTAGTCATGTTTTCCTCTTCATTTTATAATGTGAGACCTTAGAAACTGAAATTGAAGGACAGAGTAAATGCTGTGGAGATGTGGCTTTAAGGTAAAACATTAAAAATTTGTCCTGGACAAAACATATAATGCACAATGAGACATAAGACAGTCAGAAATCAAGTAAACAGGGAACGTTGGATAATAGGGCGGCATTTAACAAGGAATAGGTTAGATTGCTAGCCATGGTTGACTGTATCCCATCAATAGGACACTTTTCATTTAATATTTTAGTTTTAATAGACGCTTTGTGTGCAGCTGCTGTATTGTTTCTGGTGGTAGTGTGGGAAGGAGACTAGTCATTTCTTGCTTGAGTACCCACTAAATCTACAAGTCCCATTTCTGATTAAAAATTATCTGAAGGTGATCATTTGAGGGGATCTGACCATAAATGAGCTCAGGTGGTCAGTCACAATACCCTGCTGCAAAAAATACCCAAGAAACTTGAAAACTGCTTAGCAAATTTTGACAACTAAGTTATTTCCTGAATTATTATACCAGAACAAAACACCATGATTGAGATTTAATTGATCTTTGAAGCCAATTTTACATTGCATATGGCTGAAGATGCATGTGGATTTGTGCTGAGCTGAAATAAATGGGAATTTATTGATGGTCAAGAAAACATTCATCTTCATAGTACATCCTACATCTTTTAACCTGCATGATCATGACTTTGTCTTTAGAGAAATAATGATCCTTGTCAATTAACATATTTGTTTCAATCAAAATTTTTAGGCTCCTGATTTCAACTTCAAAAGGCCCTCCACGATCAACAAAGGTGCCTTTAAGCCGGCTGATCCAGTCCGGAGAGTGCAATATGAAGGCAACAGACATCCTATCAATCAACATCAACAAAGTTCACTTCAACAACCACAGACTCCTTTCAAGGAGTCTCCAAAATATGGATTGGACAAATCTGAAGAAACTGAGAAAGGAAAAAAAGAAATAAGCAATATGAGTGCACCCAAGAAAACTGTCTCGGCAAAGAAGCAGATGGAGCAGGAAAAGAAGCAAATCTCTCAGCAGGCAACTCAAGGAAAGAATGGAAGCTCACAGCAACCATCCAGTTGTCTTACCTTTGAGAGATGGAAGATTGTTGAGGAACTGATCCATAATTTGCAAGGCTACTTTGTCTTCTGCTGCTACCAATGTTTTCATGGTTCCCCACCACGTATAAGTTCCCAGCATCCCAAGAGAAAGAAGAAATGCACTAATTATGGACAGGGTCACGACTGGAACATCAACAATCGTGTCCTCGTCTTCTTCAGCTATGTCCAGCAGTTTTGGAAAGTGCGTTCTCGGCCTCGACACCGGCCTGCCCGTGTAGCTCTCTGCTGGCACAACATGAGACACTATGGTTGTTCATTAGGGAACAACTGTGGTTTTGCTCATAATGACATCGAGGTAAAATTTTGGGAGTTTGAGCTGAGACACTCTTTCATCTCTCGTGACGAGGTCGTTGAACTTTGTGAAAGTATCCACCGAGGTCCTGCAGAGCCAGAAAAAAACAACCCGTAGGCAGCCAACACAGAGGGAACAACCTGAACTC
The DNA here is from genome assembly GCA_009801055.1 of Stichopus horrens. Classification (NCBI taxonomy): domain Eukaryota; kingdom Metazoa; phylum Echinodermata; class Holothuroidea; order Aspidochirotida; family Stichopodidae; genus Stichopus; species Stichopus horrens. The sequence goes on along the minus strand of VJOZ01088184.1, from coordinate 2,255 downwards.
AAAGTTGTTCCACCATTCAAATACGATCTTAGAGCCCTCTGTAGAATCTGCTATCCTCAAAAGATATCTGTACGGGATGAAAAAAATCCAAATTGTTGCAGCTTATCGTCACACAACTGGTCACCGGTTAAGGCTGTGTATGAGCTGAAGACAAAGTCTAATATGTGGGTGAGGGTGTTCTCCCGTCATGAAAAACTAAAACCTAACATCCATCCCAAACTGTGTTGGAAAGGTCCAAGGTGCACATACAGAGAAAGCCACAATGCACAGTGCATGTTCTGTCATTATCCAGAGGAGATAGACCTATGGGTTTATCAAGATAAACATTCTTGTAAGTAGCTCCATCAGTTGTTTCAAACGTTTGAAGTAAATCCTAAATAAGTTGAACTACAAAGTTACAGATTTTATTGTACTGAGGTTACCTTAAAGCTACCTCATTTACATAACATTAGTTTACCCCATGCACATGCTTTCGGTTTCCATGTAATCTTTGTATTAAATCCTGATGGGATGTGTGTTTGTGTAGTATGTATGTGTGTGCATGTCACTAAATCTGAATACACTCATTTAGCCAAAGTTCCCTGGGGAATACTCTAGTCTGAATTGTCATGTGAAGTCTATCCGTGTCTCATCATCTATTGCATGATAAACAAACCATGTCATAGTCTTCTGCATTGTTAGGATGGACTTAATAATGTTGTCACTAAGCTACATGTGTATTCGTAGATATCCATCATACGTGTGTGTCGGGTTGAAAACTTATGGCTTAATCAAGCTATTCAATTACAGTCTCATGTGTGTTTGAGATGTGGACATGCATTTAAAGAATGGAAGCCTAGAATAATGTCATACAAAGTGTATACAAACCATATTTAGTACAATGACCCTAGTTTTTGTTGGTCATGTGGGGTCAACAGAGCTCAAAATGTGAAGACCTTGTATAATCATAAAGCTTTAGTGTGAATATAAATAAGACGATTAAGTACCAGTTCCCCACTGCCTGGTGGATGTCAAAGATCAACTGAGGTCAGCAGAAGTCTAAATGGGGAACATTGTGAAAGTAAATCTCAAGAATATGCAAATTTGGGGTGACCTCATAGTTTGTAGTGTATGACAATCATACCAAGGAGAAGATTGTGTGGAGATCAAGGGTCATCTGAGGTTAGCAGAGGGTAGAAACCTTATAAACAGGAGTTCTCAAGAATATAAATGTTGGACTGATAGAGAAATGATGATGGACCACAATGATTACTAAAAATCTTTTTTGTGGTGAAAGTCACATGAGGGCCATTTGAGGTCAAAAGAGTCAAAATGTGCAAATCATATAAACACACATCTCAAGAATGAGATATTTGAGTAATCTCTTACTGTATGTAGTGCCATGATGGACGACATTAGGTACAAGAACCCTGCAATTTTTGTGAGGGTTAAAAGTCATTTAAAGTCAAAAGAGCTTCTTGAAGCTGTAGAAGTTTTGTAAACACAATATCACATTGAATTGAAACTGAGTATGATCTCATCAATATGGTATGCTGGTCAATCAACAAGGACAAGAATCATATAGTTCCTGAATCAAGAACCAGACAGGTCAATTAAACTCAGCAAAAGTCAAACTATGAAAGCATTGTAAACACAACATTTAAAGAATGCAAGCTTAGACCATTATGATTTATTACAATGGAAAGGGACCATTTTGACTATGGACCCCTTGCATGTGATGTCGCATTGATGCCGCTACAATAAAAGTTGATTACCTTGTTTTATCAGTTTGAGCAAAACTAGACTTACCCCAATGGCTTGTCTCTTCATCAAGCATTCATCAGCAATTACTTGTATGGTTTGATTCAGAGTAGATAGAAAGGTAGGAAATAAACTCGAAAATCTGTGAAAATCTTCTCATCATCTATTGCGTTCCTTAGTGGTACAAATAAATCGAGTTTATATAGATCATGAATCTGTTTTTGCGTAATTCTTTACTTCACCATGTTTTGGTTTACTTCTACATAGTGCCCACAATTAAAAAAGTTATTGAAGTGAAGCAGGCACCCACTTCAGCCACAGAGAACTCTCCGCAGGTGAGACCACGGAGAGTGATGCCAATGGGTCTTAAGGGTGCCGGAAGTCAATATTTCTGCTCCTACTGCAAAAAGGCATGGGATGAAAAGTGGGAATTAGAGCAGCATCTGAAGACCCCAGATCACTTGATGAAGATCAACACAGACAAAGAGAAGAAATGGGACCACCGTGATCCACCA
>VJOZ01088000.1:2299-20837 GCA_009801055.1 Stichopus horrens | reverse complement strand
TTTAACAATACATTTTTTAAATCAGACCTAGTGGGAACATAAAAGTATCAAATCATGCGAAAAAGGAAATACACTTAGAAACACCTGCATGGTTTTTGCCGGTGTAGTGGCAGGGACTCCCCGAGAAAGAGAAAAATGAAAAACTGATAATGACAGATTGAAAAAGAACAAACATTGGTAAAAAAAAAACATTGGACAAAACTTGCTCTCTCAGCATCCCTTACTTTGAAACCATAGAAAATTCATCCTGTCATTGTTAAAATTGACCCACCAACTGCCCCTATTTTCCTTCAGACTGCTATGTATTTGCCATTTGTGAAGCGATTTCTTTTGTCCTCAAGTCATTTGCCAGGTCAACAAGTTTCCTGATGTCTTAGATATGTACTTGAATTTTGATTAGTGTAGGGCTGAAATAATAAACCTAAAGAAATGGTAAAGAAGACCCTTCACAGTGCCTATCAGGAACACAGAAGTTACGTTTTGGTGCTGATTGATTATGTCTTTTTGCGATTCTCTTTCGAAAAATGTAAAATTTTCACAAATGGTTCAGAAACACCACTGTAATTTTGAAGAACCAACAGTTGATTCCGTAGCGCAATGCATCTTGTAATTTCACCCGGACCTGTCTTGGGTTGCCTCACCATACGTACAGTAGATATTCATTCGTCAGAGTAAAACTTGTATGCCGACTTCTTTGTCAGTGCAGTGAAGGCCGCACAGATTTAAGGCACTCATGCATAAATTAAAGTGCTCTCTCCAGGGTAGTAACTGAGTCTTATGTTGCCATGGTGAAGGATGGATCTTCCAAATGAGACGTAAAACATTCATATTATTCAAATATAATGATGACAATGAATAGAAATTATGTGACTTATCAACAAAACTATTTTCAAGATCCCTCTAATTTGACTGAAAGCCCACATAAAACTCAGTTCTTTTGTTAAGTGTGTGCCCTCACTTGGGGCAAAATTTGAATTTTTAACATGTAATTCATCCAGATTAATGACAGTTTTTTCCCAGCTCTGTAGTCAGTTTCCAACCATACATGTATGAATAATATACGTTCATGACTCACTGAAGGAATGCTGTGTAGAAAGTTATGTGAAGTCTTTCTTACTGTGGTCTATCTCATTTCAGGAACTGTATATCCTCCATTAAGGACCATATATCCTCTTTTAAGAACTTTGTATTTCCTTTTAAGAGCTATATATGTGCAGCATGTAGACTTTTGTTACCATATACTCCTGTGGACAGACCAAATCTGCCACTTTAAAGCAAATTCTGTTTTCATTTCGTGTGTGCATGCACGCCAATGGTCACTATACTGTATTTTAGACCCTGTTTTAGAGTTAGCCACAGATAGACGTAAAGTGTGCATGTTGCCTGAGATAGAAACTCAAATGCATTTTACACAGTCTCGGTCTCACAGTGTCTTGAATTCATTCTATCTAACACTGCATATTTACTTCACTCCTCACTTACCTGTCTCGTCACAACAAATGCACCCCATTTATCATGCCAAGAGTACTGGTAACCCTTTAACACCGCCCTACGCACCATCTGGCCTAATACCAGAATAACGCCCCTTTCCCATTCTGCCATCCTTATGTGGCAGGAGTGTGGAGGTTTTTCAGATTTCAATCCAAATTTATCGAAGATTTATTTCCCCATCTGGTCGCCTGTGCTTCGTAGTTCACTTGTGGAACTCATTTCCTACAAGAATTTGCAGATTACTGTTAAGTCACAGTGCCTTGAATTTATTCTATTTAAAACTGCATTCCCTTGTAAAGCAAGCATTTTCTCCTTATGTTTTTGTGGATATTTATAACAAATAATTGGTACTTTATTTTTTGCATTTTCCAATGGCAACATTAGATTGCTTCTGAGAGATGATGAGGCTGAAAGCAGTTTGGTTGCTGTGAATATTTTGTTAGAAAATAATTAATTATACTTTTAACAATGTTAAAGTGTATCTGGCAACAGAGTGAATGGATGATGATATGGAAGAAAAAGATATATATCACCTATGTCATGTGACAAGAAGATATTCAGAAAAATGGTGTAGTGACAGAAAATGTACAAAAATTCATCGAAATGAATCATGCACAAATGATTGAGTGTCACCGTAGGAATCGATTGCACCTCTGAAGTAATAATTATTTGCATCAAAATAGGCAGAAGGAAGGGGGGTGTAGGAGGAGACTCTCAAGGGTTACGTGAGATCTGAAAGGAACAACTCAATTTACGAATATACTACAATAATAATAATACTCCTCCATATGGTACTAATTCTAGGCCTTGTAGACTCAAGTGAACTCAAAATTTTCTCTTTAAAAGCAGTGAAAGGAGTCGAGGCTCACGTCTCGCCCTTCGTCACTGCCATACTAGGTAGAATTGCAGGGAGTGCCCCTTAAAACGTTTGGATGAAAATACCCCTAGATTGCTGGTAATCACCTTCCCGGGTCCACTTTCACTCTTGTGGTGCCTGCTTGAAGTGTCATTTATAAAAATTTATTCTCAGTGTAACACATCTGCAGGAAAATGGAAAGAATGATGTTTTTAATTAGGATGAACGCTGAAAACAAACAATACGTACAAAAGATCATCTGTTGTATCTCATCTTGTGTTGCATTGTGCACCCACATATCACACATATGTGTCAATCTGCTCATTTGAGACAATCAGAGACAAGAGTAACTTGTTATTAGGGGAGGTTGATAGAAATTTTTGGAATGTTTGTGTTGATGGATACAGTAACAGTTCTAAAAAATACAGGTGCCTACAGATAAAAATGATCCAAATTTCCATGGTAAAACGTCTGAATGAGCCGTTGGCAGTTACATGGTTTACTGTCGCTGAAAGAGGCAGGTTGGCTTGATCAGACAAAATTCATGGTTCCTTATGAATATGCAATATATCTGTCGGGCATTTCTGCTCTGATACCAAACAGTGTGTAGCTGAAATAGAGATGTTGAGTTTGTAAAGCATGAAGGTTGTAGGTGTATTCAAAATGGAATATGAACTTATGAAGTCTTAATTCACAGCGCGTACTCCCTCACCTCATATAACCTATGCATTNNCACCGCCCTTCCGTAATTGCCAGGTGAGTACGTCGCTAGCGAATTCCCAAACCAGTAAGTTTTGGGGAAACACACTTGATTCTGCTTTTTGTTAACATGGAGTACAAACTTGAGTCTGTCAGTGATGAAAACAGAAAGATTCTGCATTAAATTGAAATGGAATATCATCTTTTATGTTTGTTTGTACAAGTCTGTCTGTAAGTCGACTTGTGAGTTTGTTTGTGAGCAAGTGATCAGCAGTAAAGAATAAATGAACCAGAAAGCAGATAAGTATTCAAGTGTGCAAATATCTCAGTCACTTTGCAAAAGTATTTCTGAAAAACACAGATAATAGTGAATCATACCAACATACTCTTGTACAAAATATTGCGTAGAGACTGAATACTCATTTTGAAATAAATGGGTTTCCAATACACAAAAAGATGCAACAAGATAAACACCCATAAGCATTGTGGCTTTGCATCTCCTAAAAACTTGTGAGGTGCTGTAAAGGCAATTCTTGAAATGTAAAAGTATGTAGATCTTTTTTTTATTTCCATTGTTGTGACTGTCATTGTTGTTTCTTCATTGATTTGTTTTTATTGTTTTCTTACTTGTTTGTATTTTACAGCTGTTAGCCTTAGATCCACATAAACGAACAACAAATCTACAGAGGTTCTTGCAACATTCTTTTGTTTCCGACGTTGACTGGGATGCAGTGTTCAATATGAAGATTAAGCCATCGTTTGTTCCACCGGTGAGTCCTCACTGCACCTTGGCTGTCATAACAGCTAGCCTATTTAATGGTGCTGGGCATCTACCCTCTGGTAACCCTCTGACTATGCAACTAGCATGTGGCCTGGTCATGCATCTAACCTGTAATCTGGCTGATACATCTTGTCCATGATAACCTGGTTTTGCATCTGATTTATTTAATCTAGCTACATATCTAGTTGTGGTAGCTAAGCTTGCTAATGCATCTTTCTCATGGCCTGTTTATACCTGTCTTGTTGACTCTGGCTATACATCAGGTAGCATATGGTAACCTGGTTATGCAGTGTACTAAATGGAGACTAAATGTAGATGAGCTAGTAGAATGACTAAAAATGTTTGTTCTGTTTGTCTGAAGACACTTGGTTTTCCCAGTAGCTGTACAGTTTACTAAACCCTCCCCCTGTTATGTCTCAGACTTAACAGTGACAGGTGACAACAGAAGAGTGACAGGTGCTCTCTCCTGTAATGACCATATCAATCGCCCTTACACAGGAAATAAACTTATTTACATTTGGGGTTCACTTCACCCACAGGGCTTAAATTCTGAATCAGATCTCGCACATAATCTTGAACACTTTTTTTGGCTCTTCTTGTGTAATGTTTGGTCGACTAGTACCTGCTATTTTGTTGGTCTGGATTTGCATACATATTCATGTTACCATAACTTCGTTTAACCTGGCAATGTAGACTTATTCATTTCAAGACCCTTCCTTTGTAATTTAATGTTACTGAATTATGCTGTATCCTAAGACTAGAGAACAGTGTGAATACCTCACCGACATTCCTTGTGAATCGTTAACCCCACAAAATGATGCTTCTGTTCATGTTCATTCCAGTTTGTCCAGTGTTGTGCTTGTGTTTATCCAAGACAATCTTCTTCTATGCATTTTCACGCTCATCATTCTGTTGCACCCACAAGTAGCATTTGACAGTAAACTTTTACATACGCACATAAATTTTTTGTTATATTGTAATATGTCCACGGATCAAGTTTAATATCGGTTTTGTCTTTAATGTTGCCTCTGATAGAAAGATCATCTGAACTGTGATCCAACTTTTGAGCTGGAGGAGATGATCATCGAGGCTAAGCCACTTCACAAAAAGAAGAAAAGGCTTGCAAAACAGGGGTCCAAGGCCCGAGAAGTTGTGAGTATCTAGCGAATAATCACCAGGCTTACTTGGAGTAATGTATTGTTGGTAAATGCCCATGTGCCATTATCATTCTATGTCCCAGGCTAGGGTGATGCCAGATGGTGTTGTTTTACAGAAGACTTAGTTTTTCTGTTTTAAAAAGTAGGGGTACACTGGAAGAAAGGCAGTGACATGAAATGTCTGAATTGCTTTTCATGGGATTCTTGTAGTCCTCTCGAGGACAGTGTAAATTTTTAGTCTATCATATGGAAAGTCTGCTGTTGTGTTGACCCCTATGCCAGCACCTCAACACAAGAAAAGATTTGGCTCATTGGCGAGCTGACCTCCCAACCATGTTCTATGTCGACCAATGAACTAGTACCTCCCCCCACCACCCATTACGACAACTGCGTAAGCTCCTCTGCAGCACAAAAACGCATTGACAAAATATAGTGTCCGTGCAACTCTAGAGCCTCACATTGTGCCTCGCAGCTTTTTGCAGGCTAATTTATAGTGACAGCTCTAGATCACTGAGGACCACAGCAGGTCAATGTGACACAATCAGTAAAGCTTTCCCAGCTGTGGCAATTTGTAATGGAAGGGAGCAAAGTACAGATCATTCATTACCACCTAGATGCATGAAATCTAACATGTTAGCAGAAGGGAAGAAAAAAATGTGAGCAAATTGATGAGCAGTTTGTGCTCACAAATGCCAGCAGTCGACCCATTTTTATACATAGCAGATGGTAAACAAACATTGCATTGTATATTTAATTCATCCAAACATGTGTCAGAAGCAGTTCAAACAATCCCTCCTTTTCAATTAAATTGACTAATGCACTAATACATGGGACACAAGTTCTTCAAAGTTTCAATGCCACTTGGCATTTATAAACAAGTTCTCCTCAAAAAGAAGACCAGAGAAAATATCAATTTGCAACTGCTTCGAAGATTGCCTGAAATTAAATCCCAAGCGCACTTTCATGGGCCACAAATTGCGAAGTGAACCCTGTTTTTTTTGTCCCTGGTAGTGCCCAAATTAAATTCAGAACGAAACTGAGCTTACCGCACTCAGTAACTAGATTTGGATAATATGTGGAGGTTCAGCTACAATCCAATGAGGATAGATATGTGGATAGTGTCATAATCTTTAATAGGTCCTTATAAATCAGGTGTGTCTTTGTATAATGATTCCTTCAAGAAAATATCAGACAGACTGTGTATAGTAAAATCCTCTCCCAAAGTAGCTCAAACCTAATTGTTGGAAAGGAAATTTCCTGCATAATGACATCAGATGAAGCACAAAATATGATCCTTCCCATCTATCCTAGGTGAACCTTTTAAAGTAATATTTTATATTGAATGCAATTTTTACCCTTGTGTTGAGGGATTAGGTCACTGGAATAGAATTTCCACTTGTCGATTAATTTTCTGGTAACAGAGAGCCAATGTTGAGTCAACAAGTCTTTGACATTGCCGGTGCAAGTATCTTTGATATCATATTTATTTGGTAGCCTAAGGTAGCGAAGGAAAGAAACCGGAAAGATTACCTCTGACGTGAGGGAATAGAAAATGAAATCTCTGGCAGTTTGGAGACGTGTCAGTTGCAATAAAAAATTGGATTCATCGTTGGATGAAGAGAGATAGAATTCCTTCGTTCTGTGACATTGTGGGCTCCATTATTGATCAAAGGAGAAGACAGATGAGAAACTTAACTTTTTTATGTGAGGCAAGGGCGTGGATTAATCTCCAAAGTGGGGGGGGCTTTCCACCATTTGCAAATCTGCCATCCCAGGCAAGAAGGGTGCATCCCTTACCTTTGAGAAAAAAAGTAAAATTTGAGGGTGTACACATGGCAAATGGTGCAATATTTGGGCACAATTTAGCTTTTAAATGTAGAGTCAATTTCTAATCTATATATGGTATGTTGTTTGTGTTCATTATTCTATATTTTTGTGTTAGGTTTCTTCATTTTGAAAATTGGAGAAACTTTTTAAATGTGGCTTCCTTCCAAAAAGCAAGGGGATGCTTCCCCTGTCCCCCCATGATCCACGCCCATGGTGTGAGTTAGCAATGTTGGAAATTGATGATGGTTTAATAAATGTGTTGTTAATAGGGTGAGATTGCTTTCCTTCATTATGTTTTTGGTTTTTCTCTCTTGAGGTATGTGTTTTTTTTTTTTTTGTTTGACTGATAGTTTATGTTATATTCACCTGAAATCATTTCTTTTGTTTTAGATTTCAATTGTCAGAGTTTGTTTATTGCCAACTTGTTTTAATTTTTCCACGTAGGCTTTAGTCACTTCTGCATTTATCGATGGCTTATACATGGGAATCATTGTCAGTTCCAGCTGTAACAAATCCATATCAAGTGGTTGAATTGTCAACATGAATATCCCAAACATGTTACTCTTGTACAGAATCATCGTCATGTAAAATTGATTTGTGTTTCACGAAAGAGTTTAAATGTGATGCTGGATAGTAAACAAGCACACATGAACTGAACCTACTCAGGGAGGCTGGTACAAGAGATGTATGGCAATTCAGAAGTTCAGATACAGTACTGATGGTTTATTGTGATTGGTCAAAATGAAGAGCTTCTGTAATCTAAAGATGTGATTGGCTGAAAGTATCAGTGACATCACAGCAACCGATCATCGAGCGTGTTCAGGACATTTGAGCAGTGTCGTAGATATGACGTGATTATTGTGCAAACTGAATCACTTTGTTTTAAGTTTCACCAATTTGACAAACATTCCCCACCACTGTGCAATTTAAAGACCACCGCAATACTGAATCAGCAGAGAGGTCAGAACACCTGCTTTTAAATATTTGATGCAGTTTGGAAATTCTGAAGCAGGAACTCTGAGGAAGTGTTTTGAAAGAGTTGTGACATTCACAGACTGGTTGGTAAGATTGTGACATCCTTGAAAGTGGATGAGTCTTTTTAATGCGCCCCTGCATGCATAGGTTTGACATCTGTAGGTCTTCAGTGTTAATCCAACGTAAACATTTTTTCCTTTACTTTTTTTCTCTCTTGCCAGGATGAAGAATTGCAATCCCGCCTAACGGAGCTTAGTGAGGAATTTGTTGTCTACAACAGAGACAAGTAAGTTAGTTCATGCAGCTTGTCTCTTGTGGGAGTATCTCCCTCCATAGAATATACAAACAAAGATTGTTATCGATTGGTAAATGTCCTAAATCCCTTTGGACTTGCTTTGATGACAGAACAGAAGGGAACACCCTCCAATTTCCCTCTTCAAATTGATGTATGTAATCAGTTAAATGGAACTTGGAGAACAAGGTACAACTGGTATGTTTTCCTAGGTAATGAACCTCATTGGACTCATGCTATTGTGTGGTTGCAACTGTGCCTCAGCCCTTTAAATAGCTGTCATTTATAGCAGTAAACTTGCTATAGTTGATATCTGCCTCATGTTTCAATTAATGGATTGCACTTTCCCCATGAAATATGTGCTGCTTTTTTATTGGCACGTCTTTCACAGTTTCAATCTGGTTAAGAGGCTGATCAATTACTAGAGCCAAATGACTGAACTTCATCTGTAATTCTAGTCCTCCAATCCAGTTGACATCATTTATGGGGTACCCTATGATGTGCAAATAGCGTGTGAATACTAGGCAAGTGTAACAACAGGCTTTTATACAGGAATGCAGTTGGTGTGTTGGAAAGAACTATGACATACACTGTACTGAATTTTGCTCTGTCAGCTTTGGTAGCATTGGGCTCAGCAGCTTATAATTTTCTGTATGTTTGCCCAGCTATTGTCACTACAATTTGGAAGATTGAAAAGAGAGGGGAGAGTAATTTTTCTTTAAATCTTGGGGCAGTTTCTCAGCCAAGATTGTGTTGAAAAAGCATCAAAGTCATGAGGTAGATTGGTATCCTTGAAGGAACTAATTTTAGCAGACCTTAATATGTACCCTATAGATAAATTTTTGAGAACCAATGGTATATGTTTAAATATTTTTAATTGAACTTTCTTCAATGCTATAAGGAGTGAAGAAACTGTGAAACAATGGTGGGAGAGTGTCTAGGGTTGGTTATTCTTAAAGACCTGCAAACAAGGACTTTGGTGAAAGTATGCTAATTATCCAATAGAGGTACATAGTTACCAGGCATTTCGCCCCTTTGTGAGTTTACCCTAACCAGTTCACCCTGGTCGTTTTGCTGCCTTGAAAGTTTGCCCCCAAGTGAAAGTCGTTTGCTCCCAAGTGCAAGTCCTTTTGCCCCCAAATACCTACCAATTGGCCCACTAAAAGTAACTGATATCAAATGTTGTTGAAATAGTTTTCAATTTCAACTACAATTTTCACCATAGCAAGACATTTTTACAATAGCAAAACTGTTACAGGTGCAATGTAGGCAAGGTTTGGAAAAATGGGGAAAGTTTTAATAAGAATACCCCCATTTTAAGCAAAAATAGCAGCAGTCAGACAATTTTGTGCTCAGTGCCCTTGCTAGTTGAAGACCAGTCATTTGCTGTTTTAACATATTTGCCCATTTGCCCATTTGCCAGTCAAGTCAAATCATGATTTATTTAAATTAAGCTAAAACTTTGGCACTAAACTGGCACACTCTGAAATACTCTCCAGCATATGCACCCATGAGCATGAACTATGCTAACAACCAATCAAGTGAGATATCAGTAGGAAAAAAATATCAGGAGAAAAAAAAAAAGACGAGAGAACAAATGAACAACACAGCGAACACGAGAAACCAAAAACATGAAAATATAACGAAAGCCCATAACACTTTACCACTAAAGTAACAAGGTAAATTTAATTTACAGATTAGGGGGCGCACTGGTCTGCACTTGGGGTCGAACTGATAAGTAGCATGGGGTGAACTGGCAACTTGGAGACGAACTGGTAAATCGGGGGCGAACTGTTTGGAGGCGAACTTGCAAGGGGGCAAAACGACTGTTCACCAGGTAAACACCTGCAAAAACATTACATCAAAATTGCGACAATCTCTTATATTGCATAAGGAGCCTTGTATTATTTTGCAATGAGAGTTTCAAGAGAATCTTGTGTTGTCCATATTTTGGATGGATTCTGTCCAAATGGGTTTTCATCTTTGTGCATTTTTGGGGGTAACCACCAGTGAATGAGTATTACATATCGAATGTCCAGTGGAAAGCTGGGAGCCCACAAGGTGCTGGATTATTTTTCATATGGGTCTACAGTAGCTAGGCTAAAGAGGGGATTAATTGCTTTATCTTCAATTACTTGTTTCGTATATATCTGTTGGTATTTATTTTGGCATTAAATATTCCCCCAAAGTCTGCAGTTGCACAAGGACTCACAGATGTCCTCACTTGTTGGTCTTCATGAGTGCACTACAAGAGTAAATGACAGTTAGAAGTTATTAGTTCTGAATCAAAGGTCTAGCAAATGTCTGATAGGTAAATGTGTGATGTTTGCATTTAATTTAACACTGGAGTTGAAATTGTTGTTTATTATGGCAAAGCAAACAGGACACAGTTGTGATTTTCTAGTCTTTGTTCAGTTTGCATTTTGGTTCCCTGCTGCCAATCTGATGTCCAACTTCAATGTTTGTATCACAAATTTAGCCTGTTTGTGATCCAATATTGATCAGCTGATAACAGTTAACATCACCCTGATCAGATAGCCACTTTAGTTATCAGCAGATCTCCACGTTACGTCATTTTGATCAGTGGTTGCAAGGTTTCCCTGTGATTTCTTATCAGCCTCCTTCACATTTGTCCTTCTTGCAATACCCCATGTGCAATGAGACGGTCATCTTTAAAGTGATCGTGCATGTACGGAAAAACGAGAAGGATATCAGAAGGAACCAAGTTTGATTGATTTTCGAAATCGACATTCTTTTATACAAGAAGTGGACCATGGCTACCAATGAATATGCAACAGTACTGGTCATACACTTGTATAGGAAACCTATACTCAAGTTGTAATTCCTCGATCGATATGGGGAATGATAGTATTCAATGCAACCAAGCACGGTATTTACATAAACTACCTTCTGATCACCTCATTAAGGAAACAGCAAACAGCTGTCTTGACCAACTGAACATCCATAACTAGATACATTTCATTGACTTAGTTCTAGTAAAAACTATCAACCCCTACATTTATCACATTTTGCACTTTTGGTTGTCATGTCATAAGAATTTGAATTCATGCAGCAGAATGTTTTCCCTGAAACATATTATTTTTCACAAATCATCTGACTAGTGCTATTAGAAATCGTTAAAGGTTTAGACATGGAATTTTAATATTTTTAGTCTTTATGGATTTCTAGTCTTTACATTTGCACACAATCACTTTAACACAGCAGGAAATATGTGAATAGCTGTGTAGCAGTGTCCAGGTCAATGGATGCTTCAACTCTAAAGCAAACTGTGGTGAAAAATTTTAACAAGTTGGTCCGCTCTTTCTGTCTGGTCCTATTTTTGAATTAATTTAAAGGAAAACCAAATGTTTGGAAGCATATCAGAATGTTTAAGCCAAGTTTTGGTTCCTGTGTTGATGCAAAAAAGTATGTTTTGGATTCTTGTTGTGACATCATATACAGGGAAGACATACTACAAGAAGACAGCATGTCTGTAAAGATTATTAGCATTGACCAGAAGTTCACAAAAGTTTCTGTTAATCACAGATTGAACCAAAAAATCTCCCACAATTTTTCAATTGAAGTGTTTTGTGAAGCCTACTACATCAGCTTGAAGGTGAAATGTGAGACCACGTGCAGTAATTCGATATTGTTGGAAGCGTTCTGTTGCACGGAGAGACCTCTTACAGCTAATTCATCAAAATCACATCATTTGTTAATTTTCAAATGACTTGAACATCAATGTTTCTTCTTTGGTTTCAATAGGGCTAATAAAATGAAAGATGCCCTGAAGGAGAGCAACGGGCTCAAGGAGGATGAAGATGCAGTAGAGGAAGTCAAGACGATGCAAGAGACCAATCATGATAGGAAAGATCAATCAGAGTTAACAGGTCCAACCTAAGGGCCTCCCCTACTGTCACCCACCTCTGCAACCACCACCATCAGTCGAACAACAATAGTAGTGCATCAACAAACAAGTGCAGCATGCACTCCATGAGTGCATGAACAAAGGGAATGCACAAGTGAAATGAGTTCAACAACAGATATAGGTGCCTCTCGCAAATTGGGTAAAAAGAGAAGTTATTTTTTAACAAAAAGTATATGAAAAGGATGCCATCCAAAAACATATCAGCAGAGTACATCAGAAAGAGAGCTAAGTAAAGCATATCAACAAGAAGAGTACATCATCAGGATATGAAACAATGTTAGTACATCAACAAAGGAAGTACACCATCAGATGTAAAACAAAAGTAGAAGTACATCAACAAAGGGAGTGCATTAACAGTTGTAAACAACAATATTAAGAAGTACACCAACAAATGAAAACAATATTGGTGCATCAACAGTAGGAGTTCATCTCCCAAGATGTGAAGCAATGACAGTAGTTCAACAAGATGATCGCATCAACAATGACTAAGCAGATCAGCAAAAGTGCTTCGACAAAAACAGTGCATCAACAAGAATGCTTCAACAAAAGTAGTGCACCAACAGAGGAAGTGCATCTCTAAAGGAGGAAGACCAGGAAGGAAAATTAAAGCTAAGAGTCAAAAGTTGACAAAACTGTCATGTTATTCTCTCCTAAAGTCAGTGGTTTGTAGGAGATGTAATGAGTTGACTCAAGATGATAAATAACCAGATACGTCTCAGTGTTGCTTTAGAAAATCTGTCAGATTGCAATGAGGTTTTGTAGTCTGTAACTATACCAAATGTTGAAGGCATGCAGGGTCAGTTTTCAGAGTCAAGCTTCCTCACAAGGTGAGATAAACTGAGACTTGAAAACCAAGATGGTCTGTAAGGAGGGTTTGCTTGAAGGCAGCTTTCAGCTTAGCTTGAAGTACTGAGATATGACAAGTTTAAGTTGGTGCATTTTATCAGTGTTTCCTTTATTGTCTTTTTTCCTAGTCATTTTGTTTTTTTATAAATTTCCTCTCATTTCTTGGGAGTTGGAAGAAGAGCAAAGGACTTGATGGGACATGGAGAAGAGAAATGAGGTTTTATGCGTCTTCTGTTTCCGGGAGAGGTGTTTCAGGCCGTTCCAAAATAAATCCATGTGCACCAATTTTTTACTTTGTTGT
Organism: Stichopus horrens; assembly: GCA_009801055.1. NCBI lineage: Eukaryota > Metazoa > Echinodermata > Holothuroidea > Aspidochirotida > Stichopodidae > Stichopus > Stichopus horrens. The sequence goes on along the minus strand of VJOZ01088000.1, from coordinate 7,684 downwards.
GTATAAAATGGCTAAACAACAGATGTACCCTATCCCTGCTTGCATGACTTGAACTGGAGTGTGAGGATATTGAAAGCTTGATGCTGTTGTGCTCAAAATTGGGAAAAATGTGTATCTTAAAATAAACACACCACACACTTACTTATTACCATGATCACCAGTAGCGTCATCATGCTTTACGCAGTGATCAATTTTCTGTTGATGTATTGCATGTTGCACTAATCCTCATCAGTGATGCTAGTGCTGCTGCTGCTGCTGCATTCATCTTTACCTTCATAAAGGCATATTGGAGAAAGGGGATACTGCCTAGCCATCAGGACAGATTACAGGGTATTGCCTTGGATGAAAATGTGAACACTAAATGCTTGAATGGGTTCTCTGTGTTGAATTTAAAATCAGTAACAAAATGTCCCAGCGGTATGTAAGGTTCAATATCAGTCAAAGAGCAACATATGTTAAGTCAAGTAATTCGTAAACAAGAAGCAAGGAACATTTAATATACCTTGATTGTAGGTTTATTACAACCCAACCCTTAACAGTGGATGGCATAAAATTCAAAACAACTGTTTGATTGGAATATGAATCCACCTAGCCATTTTCTGTAGGATGGGTCACATGCAAATGAGCTTAAGAGACAGCCTGTCTAATATTTTGACAACTAGATGAGACATGTCAGGAAGTTCCCTGAGATAACCAGATAAACAGTCTTTTTCATGTGTTGACATGCGTCCCATACAGTATATTGGCATACGTGTCAAAGATCGTCCAAAGGGTCGAATAATATTTTATTTCCCCTGAAGACTGACAAGGCTGTGGCAGTGCAGAAAGCCTTCTGTTTCTTGCTTTTACTGTAGCAGATGACGAACACCATATTGTGGTTGACTTTCTAATCCTGTGTAAGCCTTAACAATATGAAGAATGATGCAAATACAGATTACTGTGTGACCTTGGTGGTTGCCAACCTTGTTTCAAAATGTGGGATCTCCATCTAAATAACAGCTCCATGCTCTTCTTTCTTTGCATTTTATGTAGTTTCTTCAGGGGTCTTCTGCCATCCTATTTGCGTGGTATTAAAGACACTCATGGTATCTTGAATTCCCTTTGGTTTGGGTATCTTTAGAAACTGTTGTAGAGAAGGCTGTGAAGTTTATCTGAGCTGTCCTTTAGTTGATTGAAGCCCACCAGTTGTAACAAAGCAACAAAAGTATGAAAAGAAAGGAGATGCCTGTGAAACAGCTGACCTGTTTGACTGTCAATAGTTTAAAAATAATCGACACATATGTTTAGGTGAATCAATGATGGTTGCTGTAACATCTGAACACAAGGACCAATGCAATGTCAACTATGATACAGAAATGGCCTTAACATATGTTTAGGTGAAACAAGATGGTTGCTGTCACATATGAACACAAGGTACCAAGGTAATGTGGTCTATGATACAGAAACCCTAAAGTGAAGCTGAAATGGAAACTGTCAATTTTTGGAAACAAAATCTGAGTCTTGTCTTGTAAAAGCATATAAAATATGTGAATTTAATGAATACGCTCTAGTGTTAATTTTCAAATATTAATTTTCAGTTCACTGATCCCATGGCAATACATGTCCACAGGTCTGTGAGTGTAATGTAAAGAGATGCATTATTTTTAACGTAATGAATACATTGTGGCGTTATTACTTTGGAGATTTCTTCAGTGTTCAAATGTCAGGTCTGTGATACAAAGAACAGTGTAGTGGTTTGTCTGTATGTTTCAGTAGTTTAAGTGTAGTCATCTTTCAGAGAATAAAACACTTCCAGGTCTTTATGGAAATGAACAGGTACCTTTCTAAATTTTGGAACAGGTTTTATTTAATTTAAATCTACTAATATTGTGATAATATGAAGTTCCATTATATTCTGTGCCAATTTTCATGTGAAGTGCAATCGTATCAACTGAAAACTCAATATGAGTTCCAAAAAAACTTTTAGAACATTTCTTTTGATATTAAAATGATGCATTGTAGTTTCGCAGATCGCTGAAGTTTGAAGGCTTTGTCCACTCCTGAGGTGACCGTTTTTTTTTTGGGGGGTGTAATGTCTACCCCATGCGTTGGTGGTGTCCAGTATGCTGAATGGTGATGAGTGGACTTTGATCTCAACTTAAATATTCAACCATTTAAGAAACATTGCATCAAATCAGAAAGCAGAACAAGGAGTACAAAATTAAACGCTTTATCAGTCAACAATGCTTTTCTTTGGGGCAGCTCATACTGTCCTGGGATTTTATCCTCTCATAGTTCTTCAAGCCTTTTCAAACTTAACATTACTCGTTTGGTAAACTTCAATGTTCTCAATGTGTTTGAGAGATAATACTACAGGATTGAGTATTTTGATTTATTATTGGATTAGGCACAACACCCTTTCAAACGAAATGGCATTGTTGTATTAATTGCAGTGAAAGGTTCCTTATGCTGACATTCATGTACGTTCTTTTTGAAAGTTTGCCTCTCACTATTCTCTCACAGTTTGGACTGAGCTAATGAGTTCTAGAAGCTTGAATGTTCTCATAGTGTAAGCCAAATTTCATTCACAGATCAACTGGGGTGGGCTTGGTGAAAAACCCAGTATCCCTGACCCAATAGCTCGAGCAAGACCATCATACAGACTGTAAACTTAGTATGGTGCATTTGTTTTATGTAACATTAAATGGAATATACAAGCCTAAGAAATTTTGAAGGCAATGTAAAGATTTTGAATGAAAGTGAATTATTTTTTTTTTTTTTTTTTTTGAATATATAGACTAAGGGAAGTTGAAATATGGTAATGAGAGAACTAGAAACCTGAAGCAAACAGAAGTGATACCATTGTTGTTCACATGCAAGTGATGCCATTACAGCCTGATATTAGTGAATATAGAATTTTTACCAAGGTATTAGAAGGTCCTACTCATAGGGAATTTTTTGCGAGGGTGGGGGAGGTTGTGGCGGGGGCTGATGATGGGGCTAACTCTTGGAACGAATCTGAGGAAAGGGAAATTTTGGACAGTAAATACTATGCCACATTTGATGATCATTTTGTGCAGGGGTGGCCAATCTGTGGGCCGAATATTGTCTAAGCAGAAGCATCATGAGACCCCTTTCAAGCTGCTTTTTAACAAAACCAAAAACATTAGTGAGGATTAGAATATGAAACCTATGTTTATTTGTTGGCCAACATTTGCTTTATTTCATATTCTGATCTGGAGGGCTAGCTTTAAAAGTAGGATGATACATAACAGACTTCGAACCTGTGTGACCATCTACAGATTTGAAGGTGGAATGACTTAAATGACCAGAGACAAGTAGCCAATACATAAGTATTTGCTGATAAAATAAATATGTAACAATTAATTTAAATTAAAAAAAAAAATTGCTTCATATCATTCGTGCTGCTATTATGCTGCCATAAATTTATTATTAGATTTATTGCACATGTAAATATGTCTGCTTTGCACATGTTCCAGGGAGCATGAAGACCATATATCTGACAGCAACTCATCTTCATTGTTTTATTAATATACACTTACTTGCCAAGTCTTAGTCACCTTTTATTTGTGAGTGTTCAAACACTCAATACGTCTCAAATACAGAGCAGGATGCGTAGAAGGCCACCTGTTTTGTGTCTCAGTAGAAATACATGGCTACCCTGGTAGGATGGTAGCAGTTTAATAATGGTCCAAGATATTTGATATGACCATGTTTGTAACTGAAATGTAAAAACCAAAGCTCGAACAGAAAATGCATAGTTCGTGGACCAAAACCATGTGGAACTATAAAATTGATTTTTTTTTTTAATAACAACTGTTGACTGTCTTTACCACATATTTCACAGCGGTGTTGCTTGCATGAATAAGTTCTTTTTCACTGGTTTTTTTCACTGACATCCAAGGTTTGGTATTGTGGAATGTTTAATACACAAGAGCAAATAAAAAAATGAATCAGTTCTTAAAATACATGTTGAATGACACAATTTTTTTCAAAGATTCACATCTTCCTCATCATGTGATGAAATGTAATACAAAACAGATGTAGTCTGAGAAGTTAGAAAGACTACGAAAAAATACATCAAAGTACATAAAGTGTATTTAATGATGCATATTGGTGTAACTGGACCATCAAAGTAGTTTTGCATTTACGTAAAGAGCTACTTTATGTGTTTGTGCCATAAAACATGCATTTCAAGAACTTTTCCATTTTAATTTGCTATTGTGTATGGCTCTACGACTGTAAAAAGTCTTCTAAAACCGTATAGTTTGGAAAAGTTTGGTATCAATCACTAAGAAAAAACTTCGTTTGCAGTCTTCAGCACATAGTGCCACTTGCTCAGAACGGTCTGCACAAGGCCATATCGGTAAGGGTTACTTTAAAATGAAAACGAAAGACTACATCACTGTTTGATAAGTGATTTTAGAACAAATCCAGATACATCATTAAAGAGTTATTCTGCACAACACAATCATTAGATTCATCATTACTAGCATTCCTCGCTAACCCTAATGTCAAATTTTATCCCCGAGTTCTACCTTTTCACATGCTCCACAAATTCACCATAGGGGTAGGAGTGTGAAGTATTTTTTTCCTGTTTTTCTTTTTCTATCCAATACATATTCCCTCATGTTCACAGTACTCTAACTCATGAATCTCTGATATGCCCTGAAATAGAAATTCTGAATTTGCTTTATAGAATTGTGTGATATCAAATGAACTGTATAATGATACCCGCTTTTGTACTTTTTGAAATGAAATGAAATCATTCTGCACTTTGTTGTTCAATCTTTATGTCTTTGTAGCTTTAAGGCTTGAGTAAAATTTATATCGTTCGATGACAGCCGTACTCTATTCTTCGCAGCTGTCAGATTAGGTCTTGTCTGTCAAATCCAATGTCCAATAACAAGTCCAATGCATCCATGGAACAATCCATCATAAATTCTAATTATTAACACAAGCTTTTGGTAGTCTATCGTTCCACTTTTTTCTTCTTTTTTTTTGTATGAATGTGTTTTTGTATGTGGCCTTGGAATTTGCTAGGGTGAATTGCCAATTTTTTCCTCCTCATTCTTTTGTAGAAATTCCTTGCAACTGAGGAAAAGCATCTCATGTAATATACTTTCAATGGTGCTTTTATAATAATGAGAAATTTATTGTATAAATAGGTGTTCAGTATAGTTCTACGTCAGGAGAAACAGGTAATCTTCAAAACAATGGCAATGAAGCAGAAGGACCATAACTCCATACCAACAGCCTGATATGAATTTGGAATCTCAAGGTTCCCCCTCAAAGTTATGAAAACAAGCAACTAGGCCAAGGTCTTACTTGAGCGCCAAAATAGTTGCCTCTTTTTTTCTTTTTCATAACAGAGCAACTCTAAAC
>VJOZ01087970.1:0-14414 GCA_009801055.1 Stichopus horrens | reverse complement strand
AATTAGTTCATGCAGTATTGACCATGAAAGTAGACGGTTGCACTTCTGTGTATAATTTTGAGTTTCCCTACGATTGTGAAGTAGAGAGGAATCAGAGATTTGCTCTGCGGGGACTTCGCTGCAAGGGAAAGTCATGTCTCCCCTTTCCACCCAGGCTCTGAGCACACTCTAATACTGTACATACAACTTCTTTCTTGTTTTTCTCACCAACTGCTGTTATCTTGTTGTGTTCTTCAGCTCATGTCTTTCCATTTGGAAGCTATCAATGTGATGTTTCTGAACACGGTGGGAGAAGATTCCCTTTTGCACATCAGCATCAACAAATGTCAGATCGAGGGTTCATCTCCAACAAACAGGTAAACCTGACATTTTTGAAGGATGTGTTGCCGGTACCTTGTTCTTGCGTCTCCATCTCATTCAGACAATGGCGGTTGCTATGCAGCCTACACCGATGTTCCATTTTGAAATACCACATAATGAAAAAGCATGTGATTTTTCTTAAAAGCTTCTTGAATGCATAGACAGTCTATGGTTTGGTCATATTTGTCCTTAATTGGGTCCTCAAAAGTGGTCTACATGGACAGTCCTGTCATATTGGTTCATTCTTTGTTTCTTTGAAAGCAGGTCTGCAGTCCTATAATATTGGTCTTTGAGAGAAGTCTGCATAGACAATCTACAGTGCCTCTGTATCGTATTGGTCCATTGATTGGGTCGTTGAAAGCAGTCTGCACAAACAATCTGCAGTCCTGTAATGTTCGTCTTTGAAAGTGGTCTGCATAGACAGTCCACAGTATTGGTACTGTACCTTGATAAGTTAGAAAGTATGTTGTCTGCACAGACAGTCTGCAGTCCTATATTGATCCTTGAGGAAGGTCTGCAGAGGCAGTCTATAGCCCTATCCTATTAGTCCACAAAAGTGGTCTGCATGAGCAGTCTGTTGTTGTCATGTCATATCAGTCCCTTGATTTGTTCCTTGAAATTGGTCTGCATAGGCAGTCTGCATTCCTTTGTTGATCTTTTGAAGATAATTTGAAGATAATGAACATCAAGTTTTTGGTGCAAATTTTTGGTGTTGTATGACTGTCAGGTTTTTCTCGTTTTTTCAGCAAACTGAACGGAAAGTTTACAGTCGGACAAGCAGCTGTGAAGGTTCTCAGCAGTACAGAAGCTGTAAGTGCTAACTAGTAGTGATCCCTGCCTCAATAAATTAGGGAGTTGTTAGTCAACTCAAAGAAATGTGTGGAGTGAGAAATGAAGCAGACTTTGAATTTATCATATCATCTCCATTAATTGGGAATACCATCTCCAAAGATTATTCAGCAGTAAGTGCATATATGTAAACCAATCATCGTTTACACCAACAAGGAGGAAGCTGTTAATATATTGAGATGGTCCATGTCAGTGCTCAGTCTCATACCGTAACCGTAGTTAAAGGTCACCAGCTGCAATGTTCTGTCCCCCTCTGCTACAGTAATGGGTGACCTTGGATGGTGCAGTAGGTCATGGTGCTGCTTGGAGGCAACACTTAAAAAATGACTATGAGATATGTTCAGTAGTTGCTGCTTGGACCATTTTATGTGCCTAACCCAATCAGAAGAACCTGCGGCATTCGTCATGTCACCTGTTCATTTCAATGTCCTTGAGAAGATGAGGAGGGCAGTCAATTTTAAAAGTATGACAAGTTTATAACAACTTTGTCAGGAATTTATGAAATAATCTGGCCTTCAGTTTAAGTTTTTTCAACCTTAATTCCAGTTAGTGTCTCACATTGTGTGTTATTTAAGAAACCTGTCATAACTTTTGTAAGTTTCCATTGGTACGTTTTATCACTTCGCAGCAATCTAAACAAAAGAAGTCCTTCGTCTTGCAAGCGAGCACGTCTGTCAGTGCGGAGGTCGTTCTCGATGTGGTCAACAAACTTTGCGATGTGAGTGAAAAGTCCGTTTCAAAAGTTGTTTGTGTTGGTATTGTCTGCTTATGGACAGGCCGATGGCTGCTATTGTTTATGACTTTTGTCAATTTTTTTTTATCTGAATTACTTTTTCCTGGAAGGAATTATGTAAGTTACCATTGTGTATGCACTATTTAGCCAATGTCATAAAAATACCACTCTTTGGTTTGATGAAGTTAACTTTCACAGGTGTTTTGCATCTGGAATTGCTTAAATTCATCACCTCTCAGTCTGATTTTGCTGTTAATTTGATGTGAGTAGTGCTTGTAGATGCTGACATTGCAGCCATCCATATAAACACAATTGTACAGTGATGAAAGTCATGTTGCATCAATATCGTTGTGTGCCCTCCATTTGCATCAACTGTCTTTCTGCTGGATGTAACCTTATGTTTAATCCAAATATGCCATTTGTTGTAATTACATAATTCTGTGAGATAGCGGACGATGAGGGTTTTACCTGACAAGAAAAGTATTTCACATCTGTAGAATATTCATCCAATGTTTGTTGTTTTGTTTTGACCTTTTGATAATCCCCATCTTACATCAATTTCTCAGGTTGTATCAGTGGGCCTCTCAAATACATCTGTGTCTGTAGTTGATGGTATGTATCTGTTGACATTTCCTTCATTTCATGGAAGTTGAGGTGAGGGACTTTGGAAAGGTGGGGGAGGGGTTTGATACCTGTAAGATGGAAGTGGGCAATTCTGCATGTGTATATATTCTGTTTCATGTTTTCAAGTACTCCTCATTCGAAGAATTTTCCATAAAATTGTTCCTGGAAGTATCGCTCCAAAAGTTGCCTAATCAAGTATAAAAAAACTCATCAGAGTTGTCCTTGTGTAAATTTGACAATTTTGGAGACTGCTTTAAGTGTTGTGATTCCATCTTCAATCCTCCCTTCAGAGTTTTTGACGACATTGCAGAAGCACCTTCAGAGCAGACCTCGTCAAGAGAGGGCGACGTCTATTCAAGAGAGAGACTCACGGACACTGAGAGCACTGCAAAAGCTGCCAGGAGTAAGTGATGCCTTCATGTTGTGTCAGCGTGTTGCCAACATATTGTTAAACCTTCGAGTGTCGTCAATGTGGCGTTATAGGTTTCACCAATTGATATGCCTGCACAGAGAGGAAGGTGGTCAATTTTTGAAAAGCAGAAATTGCTGCAGAGCATTGATAGCCTCTAACGTTCAGTATGCATCAGTTTATGTAGATTCATGAGTTAAATTTTAATTGCATTAATGTTTAGTGTTAGCAGAATCACTATAGTCATTAAATGAGATATCAATATGTTAGGTGTTCAGTTATAATCTCAATACTTTTTAACATGCAGCGACAATATATGTCAGTGTTTAACTGTTTGGTGAACTAATAGATTTACATCTCCTTCCCAAAGCTTTCACCTGTTCTTGATTGCAAAGGTCACAAACCAGAAACTGATCTCAAAAGTCTCAATGAATTCACAAAAGTTATGACTTTTAGAATCGGTTGAGTATGATTGCTGTCAGATCTGTTGTGGTAAACTTTCAAAGTTGTGATTGCAACTGTCGTATTATTTTCTTGCATAACTTCCTTTCATTCCCAATGATCCATGTGATTTATTTTTCTTGTTCTTCAGGAAATTCAACTGACTTTAGACAAAACTGATTTAAGCCTCACGTCAGGGGTAGCTCAAAGGTAAGCCGTAAGGAGTCGTCTACCTGGGTGTCTGTTCATTGAAACCTTGAACCCATTTTATATTGTACAGTACAATTCTGCCCCCTGAATCTTTCATTCACACATGTAGCAAAGAATGAAGGTAACTCTTTCAGAGTATTATCTCTTTCCCTCTCAGTTCCCTTAACCTCCCCACTCACCCCCCCCACTTCACCAATAATGCAGATGAGCTGCTCCCTTCATCATTCATGACAAAAGTTCATATCAGGTGACTGAACTATGTTCCACTGCTTCAAATTCACATGATGAGTCCTTTAATGATAATAAAAGATTTCGGTTATCGTTACAATATGAACTATGAATATTTTCCAAGTCAGTAGGGTATTATGAGGGGGGGGCTTGCATGCTCAAACTTTGTTCTGATCAAACGACATTTTGCTGTAATGCCCTGATGGTTACTCTTAAAGTGTATTCATTCACAAATAATCTACGTGCATGTCAGGTTGATATTGCAGCAATGTATGGGGTACAATGCTGTGTATACAAGCGAGAGTAAGAACAGCCAGTACTCGGAATTTAAGAAGCTGGTCCTGTCAATGAAATGATTTTTTTTTTTAGGCATATGTAGTGGGAAGTGACTTTCACAAATGTAAGACAAAGTGTTATAATATCTCAACTTTTTATTTCACTATTTCAAAAAAGGAATCGGCTAAATAAGCTCACAGTGTGTATAAGTTAACAGTATTTTACAGTCACTACTGCAGTTTGTAAAATTGCAGTGACTGACACAAATTAGTGCTTTAACATACTGTAGTGAATCAATCACTGTAAGGATGTAAATGTGGCAAACTTGAACAAGAACTTAATACAAAGATCTGAATGCAGCAATCACAGATTGTCAAGATGAAGGGGGGGGGGAGGTGGTGGAAGGAAGGCTACATCATCACAAATCAACTGCTATGGAGGGGCTTTCCTTACCTCCAGAAGTTTTTGATAATTGAGGTGCTAAATTTTGCAAAATGGTGTCACTTTGAAACAGTTTGTTTTGCTCTATTTGAAATGAAAGAATTCAAGTGTTTTTTTTTTTTTTCCAATTTTCAAAGACTTAGCAGGTCTGGTAGGGTGGCAAGATTTTTGTGGAAGCGGTCGCTATTTTTTGAGGGAGGGCAGTAGTAATTTTTACTCAGGGTTTAGACCAACCCCCAAAACCAATAGAATGTGTAACTACGTGCTATTTATTCGTTATTTCTTTCTTTAGAGGAATAAATCTCTCTCTGGAACATTTTCAAGTTAAGAACAGTTTGATACCAGAGAAGAAGTTCATCAAATTTTCAGCTGCCAGAACCCTACAATTGCCTCATGGAGGGATGGAAATTAGTCTCAAAAGTGAGTTTATGGCTCAAGTTGATTTCCAGACATGTTCGTTTTGTTTTCTCATCTGTTTGGTAATCGAGAGTAGCACCCCAAAAAATCTAGCTCACTCCCAGAAATTGCTAGGTATTTATTTTTTATGAGCCTTCTGGCACTGCTTTGACTCCAAAGTTCTAAGATTTATTTTGCATCCTTGAGTAGGACTGACAGATAAATTGAAGTGAAGAAATAAATTTGCCTTTACATTGCATGTATCCATATGTTACCTGTTTCTACTATGTTGGCTGTGACCATATTGTGGATATGACCATATTGTGGATGTGAGCATTATGCTGGACATGGCCATGATGCTGTTTGTGGCTATTATTTGGCGGTGACTATTATGGATCTTCAATATCACGTTTTGTATAACCACATTTCTGTCAACTCTCTCTCCCTAGCTTAGTTAACTAGACATCAAGATTGTCAGTTTTGAATTTGAAATTTGAAACTTAAGTGTTTTTTTTATCCTGATCAGTGTACCACTGTGATGTCAAGCAAAGCTGAATTGTGATGAAAAATGGTAACGTTGACAGTGGTTGAGTCTGTAATGACACATATCTGAATCAAGTTCGTTGTCAGCCTTAAGCGTCTTCGGATGTTGAAGTTCTTCTCGCTCATTTCGAACATTGTTTTTTCTTCCGTTTTTCAGGTATGGAAGTGACAACAAAGAGTTCAAACAAACTTTTGTGTATTTTAAATTCAGCCATTTCTTTGCAGGTAAGTGATATGGTGATACTACTGAAGACAAATTATGCATTCAATTTCATTCAACAAATTTAAAGAAAAGAAGAAAAAAAAAAATGCTTTGCTGATATGTGGCAGTCCAGAATCACACCTTTACACTTGTGTTTCAAGCAGAATAATTTACTGCTTTGAAGAGTTAAAGCAAGTTAGAATTTTGGACCAAAAGAAATATACAGTAATGTCTAGCTGTGTTTACATGACAAGATCATGAAGACCACTCTACACTCATGCATACTGGTTGCAATTGGTTACTATGGTTACTATTTCAATCTGTACTAATCAAATTTCAATACAGTTAGGTCACATAATACCCTGTATGCATAACAATAAGATATTATTTTACAGCACATGTTAAAAGTCTACTGATTTTCCATCAGAATCCAATAGTTCTCTGATAATTGTTAATTTAATATTAATTCTACAGTTTATACTTAAAAAACCATTTGTTGACAAACATATATCCCTTTACACTGCCAAATTTCTCGTTAATGCTCTCAGCCATTTACTAACACAAAAGAGTGCAGGTTCTCTTGTAGAAGCAAAATGAACATTCAAGAAAAATGGTACTTGAATTCCCACAAATCCGTCTTTGTGTGCTCTGTTTCACTTTCCAAGTCAAAGACTTTATGCCACTGCAATTTGGCTTCCAAGAAAGCAAAGTGAATTGGTTGGTTCAACGTTTCACTGTTATAAGATGAAGGAATCTGTTGTTAAATAATTCTACATAAAAGAACATAAAAATGGCATGGCCTACTTCATTTGACTAACCTTCAAAGGTAGAATTTTAGTACTTTCAGCTTTTTTCATCTCTCAATTTTTTCTATATCATTTTGAAGATATCAGATGGAGGTCTTGCCAGTAGTATTCACTTCAATAGTTTTCACATCCATCTCCCGGTGGAAGAAGTGTCCTTTTGGATGCCCAGCATTTCAGCTGCTGATGACCGTGTGGGAGAGGTTGCAGAAGCCTTTGAAGAGGAGTATGCAGATGTCAGTGAATTGCCAGAAGAGATGGAGAGGTGAGGGCCGGCCCCTTAGGACCTTTTTGAAATTTAATTTAACACTGACTTTTATCAGTTTAATTCACTCCTCACTTACTTGTCTCAACACAACAAGTGCACTCACATACCGTGCCAAGAGCGCTGGTAACTGTCGTTCGTACCCTCCAACCAAATACTGGGACCAGGCCCTCCTTTCTATTTTGCCTTCCTCATGTGCTGTCAGTTTGGAGGTTGTGAGATATTTCTATCAGTATTAATCACTGCTTTCATTCTTCCATCTGATGTACCTTGACTTGATGTTCCCTTTTGGTAGATTTTTCCAGCAAATTTAATTTAATCTGGCTATAAAGTATTTTACTTGAAATGAATTGATTTGACACTGATTTGATGCAGAAACAGCAAATTTTTTTGAAGCAAAATAACTTAGTAATTCATCCATTGAAGCTCACACCTGTTCTTCAAATTATGCAGGCTGAACATTGTGTAACTGTTACTCCATGATCTCCAACCAAGAATATGTTCCTTCTTTTCTCTCATTTGAAAGCTAGAATTTCAAGTTCATAATTTTGACATAAATTTGCAGTTGTTTTCAGTGTCTTTGATTCCTTCTGCTTTTCTTTCTATCTCATTGTTATGCAAAGATGGCAGAACTCCTGGAAACAATGGACAACTTTGTACTTAATTTTTTTTGACATTTTGCATTGTTTTTCATTTCTTTGGGTTGCCTTTCTTGTTTGTTGCTGTGTTTCACACACACCACTGTTTTTGGCCGCTATAATGATGCTACATACAGTCAAAACAATGTGAATCACCACAGTATAAACACTTGAGATCCTGTGGACCTTCACCTAGCCCAGACACAATGTGAAAAACAACAATAAAAATAGATAAAATCGCAATGTTTGCAAAGACTGTTCTACCCAAAGTGCAATCCCTCGTCCCCTTTGGAATCAAAAGGATGTATGTCTTAGGTTTGCAAGTTTTAGAGGAATATCTCATCAAAGGAAAACTGATGACTTCCTTGAGTATATTTTTGTGTAAAAGGAATCTTTACAGATCCTGTTATTTTATCCTGCCAGTCTCCATCCATTATGTCAGCTTTCCATGGCACATGGTCAGTTTCAAATTGAATCCTATTTCTTCAGGAGCAGTATCACAGAAAATTGGGTTCTTCCGGTGACCTTTGACCTTGCCTTAAACAGCACATCCCTGCAGCTCACTCCCAAAGGTTCGCCATCCTTCCTCTCAGAGGTAAAGGTCGTGAAAATAGAGACAGTTCATATGCCAGGTAGCGGAGAACACATACAAGAGACAAAGTAAGTAAATCACTTTAATGAGACTTTTCTGCAGTAGTAAAATTCATTTTTGGTGAAATAGTTTGTATGACACCTAGTTTGTTTAAGATGGATACAAAAAGATCCTTTTATGAAGTTTGTAGGGTGATGAAAATGCAAGACTCTGACCTTGAAGCATTCTGTGCAAGATGAAGAAAGTAAACCACAAACGATTTGACAATTCCTTTTCAGGGGTAGCGTGGAGGTCAAGGAATTCCTCTGTAGGGTCGGAACAGAGCCCTTCAAAAGTTGCCAAACCTTTCTTCACAACTCGCACGTGTTTGGTTCACCGTGCTCTTTAGAGAATTCAAGATTTGTGGTAAGCTGAAAGTACTAGTGTGACATTGATAGTATATGGAAGTAACTCTGAAACAATGTTTATTTTGTGTTGGTTGGCTGGTGGTGGATTCAAATTTGAAATTATGAGCCTTTTTTGTTGTTGCCTGTTGTAGCTTCCCATTTTGTGGGATCTTACCGGTGGAACTGACCATCAATAGTTTTTCTTTTGACATAAGGCTCGGTGATGATGTAAACTAACTTTTTCCTGCAATCTATCTGTCACTTAAGTTAGGTCTTGAGTCAGGACTTAGGCGACAGTTCGAAGCTCTTTTAATAAGTTTGTGTTGACACTGAAGGGATGTAAAAAATGACACTAAGATTGTTTTTCTGTACTTAAGTATTGTTCATTACAACTGTAATATCCAGCATTGTCATTTTCACTGTCCGCTGTCCTAGAGGATTTTAATCGATGTAGCATATTGTCAAATTCTTTCAACCAGTTATATGTCCCAGCCACCACACACTCTTCAGTGTAGTGGTTAATGGGAATATCAAGGCTTAACTTGGTGTTCATGCTTATGCAACAAGCGGAAGACTGATTTGATGTTTGTTGCAACATGTCATTAGTTTAATGTATGTACACCATCGCAAACTCAGTGAAATGAACATTTCTGAAGTTAGCTTAGCAGTGCGTAGATGTACTTTGCATGCAGTGCACACATTGAATTAAGTGGCTTAACATTGCTTTAACTTATTGTGATGGCAGTATTCAATTAAGAAAATTAAGCCATTGAAAAACAGTGCAATATCAAAGTAAATCGTTTTTCTCTGTTGATGTTTAGACCTTCCCTTTGCATTGTCCTCTTCTCTTGATTCTCTTCATTTAATTTTAATTTTCATTCTTGTAGTATCAGTTTCTTCCTGACCTTTACCACGTCGACCTCACTGTGCAATCGCTTCAACTCGAGACGAGCCCTGACCTCATCCGGTTTTGTAAATTATCCAGCAAGATGTTTCCGTCTCCCCGACAGAATAAGACCAGACCTCCTAGGAGACCTGTGAAAAGGAAAAAGGCACCAGAAATAGAAGTCAGTTTCAAGATGGAAGACTTTAGTGTCTTTCTGACCAGTACAATCCCATGTGAGTACTCTACTCTCTAGTTTTCTTTGTCGTGAACAATCTTGCCATCGCAATTAACACAGAATCTCAATCATGTAACATTAACCCTTTTGTAAGGATCTGGAGTGCAGAATCTAGAGATGTACAGTATGTACTGTATGTGAGACTGTACCAGTGTTTCCTTCAATCATTATTCACTGGGTAAAAAATAGCAAAACCTGAACATTTTGACTAACATCTAAGTGAGATGTATGTGTACTGCTGTAGATTGTAAAACCATATTATGTAGCAGGAAGTAATTAAGTTTTCAAAATTTGCATCCCAGTTTTCATATTTCTTTGGTATTTTGTTGCCAAAGAAGTGAATATCTTAATGTTGTCTGTACAATAGTGCCACACAGTATTCATACACAATTAAGTGATTGTCCTTAGTTTTTGTATGATTTGGAGCATCATGGCTCTTGATGTTTGTGTCACTTTTTTCACCTTTTGATGACGATTTGCTACGGTTTTGATTCATTCAACATGATGACACTTCCACGGTCAGGTAATTGTTTCATGTTGTCGCATTTTCCTCTGAACACCTACCTACTAGACTAATAACAAAGTTATTAAAGGGAAACTAGGGACGTTTCAAATACAGCAACGTGGAATACGAACGAAATAGCTTTAGTCACTGTTAAACCATGAAGTCTCACCACACAAAACATCTGCAAATGTTTCAACTACTCAAAACATTATAATAAGATGAGTTGCATAGAAGGTGCATCATTTGAAGTTTTGAAAATTTGGGTGAACGAATTATTCCTGAGGAATAGAATACCGTAACTAGACTTCTTTCTGTGTAAAACTTATCTCTTGAAAAGGAGACAACCGAGCTTCCTTATCTTAAATAATACATCATTATGTCTCCATAATTATTGGTTTTAAAGGTATGTCATTTTCCTGCTAGACAAATGCTTTATTTCCCTTCAAGCCAAATGTGAATATAAACAGATATTTACAGTGCTACGGAAAATTTTGTGATGAAATTCCAGGACTTGAATTATAATACATTCTGCAAACAGTAAGTTAAATATAGCCTATGTGGAAGGAAGTGCATAGTACATAAGGGTTATAAAAGGTCTGTTACAACTCCCTATATCTTTTAACAGAACTTTGATTTGCAATGCCAAAGCGATTGCTGTAAATTAATATCCATGCCCTCATTGTGACTTGATCTTTGTGTTTATCCTTCAGGGTGAAATTTCTGGAATTATCATCTTACAGAGTCAACTTATTTTCTCCTTTCACACAAGTCTGCCTTTTCTGATTTCATTTGAAATGTCTTTACTTTGAATTCACTTTTCAGGCTCAGTCATCTTTCATGTCGATTCTCTGTCTGCGGGAACGGCAGAAAATCTTTACGGATCGGAAATAGAGGGCATTATGTTACAGTGTTTTGACAAGCAATCTCAGGTAAACGCAGAATCCCACATTTCGTCTTCTTCAATTTTCCGAACAGAATAATGGGAACCTAGCACATGTTTATTTTGTTTCAGTGTATGATTACTACTTGTGCAGATCTTTTTCTAAAAGCAGTATATGTATCCCAATGATGCTGAAAATACATGCGAACACCCAAGCTGCAAGAATGAAGAAAAGGTTCGATAAAATATATCAATATTTTGTAACAGCATGGACTTAAATAGGTACCATTTGAAACAAATGTAATTATGATAAAAAAGAAGACTCGACAAGTCATCAGTTAGGAAGAATTTGTTTGACAGTTTGTACTATAAAGAAAGATTTTGCAAGTCATCTCTAAAATTGAAATAAATGATGAAATCTTTAAACCTGCACATAATTAGAATACATCATACCCAAGTTGGTGGCAGACAGAGCAGTGAAGTTAACAAAACTTTTCAGTGGTTCATATGGACCTTAGTATTCTCTTACATTCTCTCCCCTCATTACAGACATTTTCCTTAAGTGCAATAGAATACATCGAAGGCAGTTCTATGCTTCTCAACATCAGAGAGGTCAACATCAAACACAACAAATCTCGCAATGTAAGTCTGCATGAAGCTAATACAGGTTTCACCGTGCCATGTGAAGTGCTTTCATATAAAAATCCCCGTAAACCCTGACCACCAGATAATCCTTGTAGATATTTTGATTCCTTTTAATATTCCCGTTGCTGTAAATTGACATGCCAGTTATTCAAGGAGTAGATTTATTTTGATCACGTTGTAGAATGGAAGCTCAGTTCAAGCTTTTTAGTGTTGTCTATGTGAATCATAGTAGTTTTCCTGTAGATATCTTTACCACATGATGCATTCTTAATTTTGGACTGGTCAGCATTTCCAGTTGATTCCTGTGATACCTTTATCTCAGAAGGCATAATATCCGAAGGTTCAATGTGATGAAAAATAAAATACCCATGTGTGCATTGTCATTAAATTTGTTTGAAGTACAAAGTCTTCAGGGTCTGACTTGAGCCATGTCGACGAAGGAGCTTCCCATAGATTTGACAGCAGCTTGTTCTACAGCAATGTTGCCATATCACTGAATGCTTGGCCACCTGTGCCCTTGGTTGACGTTCGATCAGCATGACTGGATTCATCTGATGAGGATGAGAGTGTGGTCAGTATTATTGTATCTGCTGTTCACAGAGTTCACTGGGTTGTTGTGGACTAGCAGTGTCACTAGTTATGTTATTCTTTTGTATTAATCTTTTCAATTCCAGGAGTTCAGCTGTATTATTCCCGATGGTTTCTTCTCATCTTGGGATACTACAAGTCACATGACTCTCTTTCACCATTCCAGAGAGTTGGCACAATTCGGACAGGAGATGAAAGGTATGAACTTACTATATAATGTTTATTTTAGTAATTTTCTTCAATGTACATGGCCTATTATGCTAACAACATTGTTGTGTCTGTTTTTGGTGGGGTTTTTGTTTAAAGGGTTTGCAAACAATTAATGATGCATTGCATATTCAGACTCATGAACAAGTTCCAGCACTAGCATCTGCAACCTCAAGCCTGTTGGCATCTTGGCAGTTACATGTAAACAGTGAGATTTGTAGCTTAAATGGCTAACTGGTTGTGAACCATGATGTCTTGCACAAGGTGTATGTCAAAGTATATACAGTACCATACCTATAGTGTATACCATCATTGTTTGCTACTTATCGGATACGTAATAACTTGTGTAACTTTCTGAACAAAATTTTGTAACTTTTATAAACTTTATGGAACAGAACGACAAATCATTGTAAAGGGAGTTAGCATTTACAGTATTGTGACAAAACATAATACACATAAGCAGCCGCGTTGACCTGATTTTTGTCTAACTATTTGTGTTAGAATTATGCAATGTATAATAGATTGCCTCTGTGTATTTATTCATGCATTATGCATTTCTAATTAATCCTTTGTGGTCTGCCAGATTTTTAACAGACGAAAAGGATTTGTTTCTAGTCAATATTTCATACCATCTATAGGTTGTACGTACCACTCTCAAATTCCAGCTGCCTTTTCCACATTGCAGAAAGCATATCCTTAGCCATGTCCATGTAAAAACATGTCATTGACTAACATTTTGCCATATTTGTGTAAATCATTTACATATTCTCATTTCCAGCAATCTTCTCACCGCCTCCTTTGACAGTCAAACAAACAGATGCATTGGATGAGTCCTCCTCCTTGAAGAGCAAATTCAGTGCTGTTGATGTCTCTGTCCAAATCACATTCCTTCAATTTACCTATCAACTTTCTGCAGCAAAATGGTAAATTTAGAGATCTTTCCACCATGTTTTTTTTTTGTCAATTCATGATAACTTGCTCTCAGATACATGTGTAATCAGAAAGTAACTGCTACATTTTGTAAAGTTAATGTTTGTTGATCAAAAGACGTTTTTCCTTCTTGTTTGACCAAATACACAGCACTTTCCCCTGCTTAAGGTTGCTCTTCCTTCATCTAAGCCTTTTTTTTTTCATTACTAAATTTGTTTGCAATTCAGAGGTGTACCACTCCCAATCCTCTGTCATCTTTCTGTTTTTATTTATTTTGAACTCCTGAAGCAATTCAATCACGATCCAAGAGTGTTTCATTCAAAAGGAGGGATCGGTGTCCCTGAAGGCCTCGTGTCCGGAGGTCGTATTGGAATTTGAGGGCCACGAGGTCATCAAGTTGAAGGTAAAAACTTGAACTGCTCACATAATGTGATCGGTTGATAAAATGTGTTTGGTGCTTTTGTTGTGTTCCTCAATAAATTAAGCGAAACTGTTGAATATTGAGTTTATTGTGATTGTTTGGTTTTCTTGTCTCTAGCAGGCTAAAACTCAAAGCTGATTTGATTTAGTCGTATAAAAAACTGAGCCTAAGTATTTTGCAAAATTTTTTAATCTCTCACTATTATACTTTATAAAGTTTATTGCACTTTAATCCCTAATTGTTAGTATACTTAATAAGAAAGTTTATGGCACTGTCTTGCATGGAGTGGTTTTGCTTTAGTCAATTGTTTCAGAAAATTCTATAAATTTGAAACTAAATTTGAACTTCTTTTACTTCTGTTTGCATGTTTGGAACCTCTTTGACCTTGTTTTGATGCAGTCTGCCTGTATAGAACAGCTGATAAATAACGACCACCACCTGGAAGTGAGAAAAGGTTTTGAAAAGCTGGAGTTACCAAGCAATTGGGGAATGTGAGTTGACCTTTGACCTCTTGTGTGCTCCTGTCATCTTGTTCTTCATTCCTTATGTATCTTGTGTTTACAATTTTTTTTCATGGTTAGTAAAGTTTGTCTTTGAAGATCAGGTACTTTTCCAGGACCCATTTCATGAAGCCTGTAGGAAGAGGATTAGCTCACAAGTTGCAAAAATATAAACACAACCTTATTGGATTCGGAGTTATATCATTTCATATCATTGTGCT
>VJOZ01087880.1:0-13189 GCA_009801055.1 Stichopus horrens | reverse complement strand
CATCTAGTCGGAAAGACGAGTCTCTTACCTGTCGACAAATTGAAGTTGTATTAAGAATACACTATAGACCAATTGATAAGTGCGAATGTGCAAAAGTGCGAATTGCTGATGCAATTGCTATGAATTTGATGTTGGCATCTGCTCGTGTCTCTCTGTTTGCGTAGTATCTCTAATATAGACATTTTAAGGTCCAAGATCCAATATGGCTCTGTTTGCAGGACGGTAACTGTCATGTATGTAAACAAACCGCTTGACCAAAGCTTTGGCTACATGCAAAACGTATATGGGCTAGCAGTATTGCCTTGAGGCATTCCTAAAGCTTTATGACAGATTTTGCGTTCTTGGTGCACTTGTAAAACTAAACGGTTGGACATCCACGGTTGGACAATCCAGTATCGATACGTACATCTATAACTACGGACCCCGACAAGTGCGGTGGGTTGGAGAAAACGATATGGTCGTGTCTTTCACATTTTTTTTTTTGAAGCCTGGAAGGAAAGCCAAACGATGTGAGGGGATGCCCCCGAAAAAGGACGATTACGGCGTTAACACTTGTAACATCGTCCTTATCAATATTAACAAGTAAGGACAATGCATAAGAACGCGTTGTTTGTGTTTGGTTTGGAATCACCAACATTAAAATGGTGCGGAGAAATCTTTGAGTGAGGAGGTCCGCCCCTTAGAGACTTTGGTTTTACTTGTTAGCTTTGGTCACGTCTATTTACTTGGAGCTGTTACGAAATGTTTAAGTTTCAATTTTCCCTTCTTGGAGTGCACCCTCACTTGTTTCGTTTTCTCCTTTCACGAGTTTAGGAAGGAGAAAAATCCCGACTTCTGTACGCCGGTTTAATCCACTGCCTATGACTGGCTATGGATCTGTTACGGTAGAACATATTCATCAGTCATTTGAAGTTGAATGAATGAAGTTTGAAATCAGGAATTGTGTTCTTTCAACGGTGTTAATTACGACGGTAAGCTGAAATGTTGAATTACAGATAGTTACTTGTCGGACAAGACCCATCTGAATACCTTCGTAAGGTATGAGAAATGTCCTCAGGGATAACCAATATTGTGAAGACGAAGAAACGTTTGACGCACACTTAAGTTCAAGCAACTAACCGTCAGAGCTAGAGAGAATCCAACCACAGCGTACTTTGATGCCACGTAAACTGGATGGACAAGGGGCACCAAACCTGGCAAAGAAAATTTAATTCAGTTTCTTCATCGGTTCAATTTAATAAACTTGCAAATGTAGTTCTCATAATGTAAATAAAATTAGATTATCACACTTCAACATAGAATGTACTTTATCTTAGTCTATACAAATGGGTAAAAAAAAAACAAAAAAACTTGAAACTGCCATACCTGCCAGAGAAGCTGTGTTTATTAGAATTCCACCATGTCCGCCATTTTCTTTGCTCATAAACTCCTTTGCCAAGTACGATCCAGTTATCACAGATCTCTGCAGTAAGGTAGCAAGGTAATGTGTACGTTAATATTATGCTTTTTTTTCTGATATTCATGTGTAGTATTTGGGCAGAAGAGGAGGAAGTATAACTTCAATAGCTTGAGTCGCTCTCCAATAAAAACTTAAGTTTGGTAGTTACCATAGCGATGGTCAGGTTCGAGGACGCTTACTCTCAGCACAACTCAATGCTCGCCCCTACGCAGTTGATAAAGTTAGTATCTTGATCAACGCTTCGTTCATGTTCTGATTGACTACATATTGTGGACGCACAATGTACATATCTACTCTGATACCATTGTAAATTTCTTAAACATACACATATAAGTGGGTGGTTTCGTCGCTGGAGAGTAAACCGTGGAATTATGAGTTTGCTACGTAGCCAACATTAGCGCACGCCTGTAACTTAAGTTCGAATTACGGGAAATATACATGTTTATCTCTCTCCCCATATATTTAATCAATAAGTACGATTGCATATTATCTTTCATCAATATTAACTCCCTATATACACACGTATATATTACGATGTTATAAGAACATATAAACATGTTATAAGAACAACGTAACAACACAAACACATGATCGTTACGTAATGCAGCGAAGTTCATCGACATTGACGTCGAGAAGAGAAATGTCTCGAATAAGTTTGCTTCACATCTGGGACCAACACACAAGATTTTCAAGTAGGCATTGCTCGTTGTGAAGAAAATAAATATAATTTATATATTAAAACTCCTTTTACGCTCAGTTTCTAATTTTTTATTTGGAGGATTTTCTTTTTAGATTTTCAGTAGACGCCTACTTTAAGTTAAAGGGACAACAAAAAAAAAATCACGTAAATCACTTATTTATAATTAAAGATGACTTTTCTTACCACGTTGACATCTATTATCTTCGGATTGTCTGAGGACACACCAGCGTTATTTACCACCAAATCAAGACGATTGTTCACTGATTTTGTCTTCACAAATGCATCTACAAGTACAATATGAGAGTTAAATTGAAACATCACCATCTACTGCATAATTTCATTATCATTCTTCAAGTAATGTCATGTACAAGACATTTGGTCCGAGCCAGGCTACGATCCATGCTAGAACAAACATTGAATGCCAAGTTGCAGTTTCGAAGCCAATTGGTCCAGTACCTCTACCCCCATTCAATGTTGTACTCGATACCACACTATTCGGGTCCAAGAGCAAGATCGAGACCTACGGATTCGAGTCCAAGATAGAGACCGAGTCATTCGAATCCTAGTCCCAGTCAAGACCGAGTCCAACAAATCCGAGTTCGATTCGAGTCACCGAGACCGGGAAAAATGCAATATGCCTAATAACTATTTTACAAGCATTCATATTTTTTCTCAACGAAGCTGCAGATAGTATAAGTACAGCTCCATAATAACTTACAAGACGTCTAAACTATGTCACGTCCCTAATCATGCAATTCCATGTACTAAATATATGACAATGAAATTAAGTAGACACTTAGGCCTACATAATAATAAATCACCAAAATGTGTGAATGCCTTATGATGGTTGCTCAAGATGTCCTGGCTAATAAAGACACACTTCATCGATCAGTGTCTTTTAATGTCTTTTTTGGTTGATGTCACATTTGATGAAAATGCCTTTGGTTTCCCATCAGTAATGCAACATTTTCTCCTCGTGGTGCATTAGATGGACTAAATTCGCTGCCACTTTTGGATAGGTGTAACTAAAGTCACCTCTGGGCCAAGTTTGGCAGTAATACTGACCTATGTATACACTGTATTACATGTTCTACAGCAGTGGTTTCGAAACTCGTTCCCTGGCGTCCCACAAAAATGCCAGAAATCTGAAGCTTCACACCAGTAATATTTACACTGCAGATTCCGACAAATAACGTTGATCACGTGTTGAGACTGTCTTTTTCCGAACTCTAAAAATGATGTGTAGTTGTCACAAATTTCGACTGTATTTCAGCAGAACTGAACATTTCTTGATTTTTATTTTATTTATCTCATTTTAGTTTCTTGATGGAAAAACTAGGACAAATTTTCAGGCGTCCCACTTTTTTGGGACTCGTCCCACAGTTTAGCGACCGTCGTGAAGTCTGTATGGTAAGCATTGATATGAACTGTACTTTTTGGGGGTGAGATCCCTTTTTTATTCCGGGGAAACATTTCTGGTGCATTTGGTGCAAGCTGAGGTGGTTGTGATCAGTGAAATAGAAACAACGTAGGGAAACCATAGCCAGCTATAACAAGATGCAATGATATTCATAGAATCTTTTATGAAAGCATGCAAATACTAGTAGTTATTAATGGTTGCACAACCAGGGAGTTCCCTGCTATAATAAGTCGTGGTATCACTCCTCCTGAATTATGAGAAACCAATTGTAACTTTCAAAAATACAAACCAGTATAACATACTTCCTCTGGTGCATACTGTCAACTGAATGTACCCAGTTGTTACGTACATTTAGTCATTAGTAATCATTCAGATTAGTATTACATTTTGCGGTCTTGAATCCGAGACCTCGAGTCATGTCACCCGAGACCAAGACCTAGTCATTTCTGTTCGAGTCCAAGACCAAGACCAGTCCAATCCGAGATGGTGCGGCAAGACCGGAGGCGAGACCGAGACCGGTCATGGTGACTACAATACTGTCCCCTTATAATGTTTTGCATATATGCTCAGTTTTAACATGTCATTAATGTGGGAAAACAATTAGGTCTAACCCTTCAATTGTGTNNTGAAAGTATCTTCTCCCGTCTCTTTGTTGATGTCCACCAACGAAACCAACTAGATATAAGAAAACAAAAACAAAACGGAAAGAGATGAAAGGTTAGACTGTATAAAACAGAACATCTGAAAAACAATACATGGTAAACGACGGTAAGGTTAACACTAGGCCTTTGCAATAAATCACTATCATAGATTTGCACAAGGAGAACAGGACACTAGATAAAGACGTAAAGAAGAAACCTTCCCTATGAAGGAGATTATGACATTGCACCAACGATCAGTAACGTGATCCGGTGGTCGAAGTTAGAACCTGAAGAAAGTGACGTGTAATATCGCTCTTAGTGTAGGACAGTGAGGGTGGGTNNAGGAGCATCACTAAAACTATTTTTCGCCCCCAAGAATCCTCAGAGGGGTAAAAATAACCAACATTAAGTTATTTCAAATTAAAAACCATTTAAAGTGTGTTCTTTCCTGATTTACATGCATCATCGATTTTAAGGAACCCGTCGGCTTTATATGAAAACGGAGAAGAGAGTACAATTCAACAATTTGTATCACTCCTTCACTGATCTTCATTCCAAAATAAATCAATATTGTGTCAAGTAACCATTCAAGTGAAGTACTAGTTATTCAGCAGTTTCCCCTACAATATATTTTACACGCTACGTAGAGCTATTTTGATCCTCACATTTTTCGTTATGGAGGATCCGAAGATGCCTGCGTCATCTTCCTTTCTAAAAGTGGGGATTCCCCATGTGTCCACTATCTGACAAAGTCCCTAGCTGGTACATTTCCACAACTTTAAGTTTTTTTTGAGGATTGAATATTCGAACACTTTAAGGTATAAATGGTGTAAAGCAACTTAGGCTAAGGAGGCTAAGGACTTTTAGTTGGCTGTTCAACATTTCAGCCTGAGTGTAATTAGTGATATTGGACAAGGTATACGTAAAGTTCTAGGATCTCTAGCTGAAAATCTAACCAGATAAAACACACACACACACACAAAAATAAATGAAATGCCACGTATTGTCAGTGTGTTAACTTAAAGAGTATTAGCTTATACTTATTGAAAACTTCAACCCAAGCAGAATATCTGGGACCAATCTGAGCTCAAGTGAACGGGATGTTACCCCGTATGTATTTCATGGGTCCCAGATGGGTGTCATGTGGGCTATATGGGCTAAGTTCGCACCATCTTACCCATATGGGATCGAATGGGCCACACCTGTGCTGAGTTAGTGCAATTTAATTCCAGTCCTACGCTCAGTAACTTTCTTTTTTTTCCCCGATCCATGCATGGTCTAACATAATACTGGTGCAAATTCTGCACAGGGCTAAAACTGTTGAGTAGGTTACACGCGTTTCACTGCGTGAAATCAGGGTAAAAAGCTGTATCATGAATATCATTAATATTCATATTTGTCACTTCTCGATTCATATGGCTCAATGTAATCATTCCTTAATTACAGGGTAATCAAAAGTTTTGGGTTTAGTTGCACATGTCATGGGAGTGTTATGCACCTGACATGTGTGCATTGGTTTCAGTGAAATATCATGGTTGTTGATAAATACATGGGTTGTGATCCACGTTAATTATATTGCAACAATTTTAAATACCCGATGAGTTCAAAGTAACCATCTAACCTTTCAAACTTCTTCCGAAATAAGTAAGTTCTCAAGTGATTGATTACGCACAGAGCAATCTTTTGTTTTACTTGTCTATTGTACCACAAAATATAAACTTTCTTGAAAAATAAATGGATTATCAAAAGTGATAATGCTGCTCAGATTCGAAGTATAACCCATATTAGGTCTAGCGCACATTGCCCAGATGGGGCCCATGCAGAGGGGGCCCATGGCGCTGGATCCCATATGGGCAATCTAGGTTCCAGTTATCCCGTCTGGGTTCCATTTTGATTGCCCATCTGAGTCCTATATATCAGCGCAGTTATACCCATGCATCCGCTTCATAGATACATTGCTTGCTAGGAAGGCGTTAGAGAATTTTACGATTTATGTGTGCAAGTCAATTGTTCAATTAATAGGTGTATGCTACCTCAAGGCCTTGCATAAGTAAAAGACATAGCAAGTCATGTCAACAGAACTACAATATATTAAGTGATTAGTACTTGCAGGCAACTCACTGCCACTGGTAGCAACTCACACCTTGTCCTCGAAGAAATTCAAGTTACGTATACGATAACATGTTAACTGACTTACGCTTTTGTATGATGTCAAGAGTGTTAGTTAAAATATGATGACAGGTCATTGTAATGATAATAAATTTAATTTATTTCAAATCGCTGTGACTTACCTGTGCTCCATTCTTTAACAGTCTCTCTGCCACGGCTTTCCCAATTCCACTCGCTCCTCCTGTTATCAGCGCGTTTATCCCTTCAACCTTCATTATCACCTTGAATACNNAAAAAAAATGGGCTAAATTATTTTAAACCGAACGTTCATTTTATTTAGAAGTTGGAACTCCTCGGTGTAGAACTGTATGCTACATGTAACTTTGTTCTCTGGAATGAATGAGTCAGGTATTTGCAATTATAACTATAACATTAGACTCATATCAGATATCTAAGAATGAATTCTTACATATCTAGTATGTCTTTCGAGGAATACATTTGGAAATCGGAGGCAAATCAATTTAAATTCAGAGTTGCCTTTAGGTGTCTTACTTCAGAATCTGAGTTTACATTAAATTAAAAAGTTAACCATACAAGGTTCGATCATTTCTTAAAACAACTTCCAATACTCACTAGTTGCCAGTATACCCAGTGAGCTCCCGTCCTATACAGCTGCGTTAAGTGGTGTGTACTGTATATCACGGCTGATCTTGACCCACGACCTGATCTGTGTCACACGAGAGCAATCTCAACAAACAATTGATTTTTTATCTGTATAATTCATGACTACTTTTATGACCTGCAAACAAATGTCGGACAATTGTTTTACTTTATGGAATGTAATATAATATCACAGAGTTACAAGTTGTTCAAGCAAAAATATCAAACTTAAGTTTCATATATAGATGAAATATTGATGCAACCTGCACCACTCGTAAACAGAAGTGAGCAAATATAAGTTTTACTGGTCGGTATCTGTGAATAGTATGGTGGTGTTTAGTTTTGTGGCACCATTAACGACAAACCACTCAGATTAGTCAAGTTGGTTATCGATAGAACAACCCATTAGCTTTATTGAGGGTTGTAAAAATAAGTGATAAAGAAGAATTGGTCTATAGTTTAAAGGGAGTGGGTGCTTAGGCAAAAGGTAAATGTCATGTCCGAAAGTTCCTTTTGTCTCTTAAATGCGCCATTCAAACGTTTTTGGATTATAGTAGCTGTATGAAGATTGTAAAATACGATAATGTCAAAGTTAACAGTTTTCATCCAACTTAAGCCTACGTTTTTGGACAAGCCAGTGGGGAATTGCACTAACATGAATATTCACTTCGTCCAAACAGCTAATCACTGATTCGTTGATTGCATGGATTACTCGTTTCTCCAGTGCCTTGTTTCATTAAAGGTTGTGTGGAATGTCTCTAGAAGAGGGCACTTTTCACGCCAAAGGTCCAAAGTAAAATCCTGAGTGAAAATCTGTTGGAATTTTGTTTATATCTATCTAAAGTTTGAAAAATATGATGGGATGTCGATAGTTTTGGAGGAAAACGTAAAGCACCATCTTGACTGCTTTATTTTTTCTATTACAAATTCGATCGCCAAAACATACTATATATAAATTTAGGCCTATGTTTTTACAGTTCTGTAATGATATGACAAAAATATAAATCGCACATTGAACGAAATATAAGAAATACATTGAAGACAGGGATTAAGTGAACGGTAAGAAGTTCCAACCACCATTATGATTGAAATGTTATTCTGAAGGATAGATGTAAAGAAGGAATTAAAGTTTGGAGCTGCACTATGAAGAATTCTGTTAAATTGCGTCTACTACTGTATGAAACTACCACTAAAGAAGTGCTGTATACTGATAGTTTAAACCATACCATAGCCTAGGTCACTGACAAAAACGTACATAAAACTAAAAAAAAATGCTTTTACCTTGTCAGAGGCAAGTACTGTTCAACGTAATGTGAAATTTCTTCTCAACTGTCTGACCAGCTGAATGAGCTTGCTAACTGGAACTTATTTCCCACTCTAACGACTCATTGAAATTTGACGAATTTTACACCAAATATACCCATAAGATCGCACGAAATGTATAGACTGAAATGTCAAGAGGTACATAAATCAATGAACCATGCATGAGTCTGACCGAATCTGATGACACAGATCGAGCCTATTGCAAGTATATTAACAGAATCTAGTAATATTAATGGTAACTTTGACACTTACAGGCCTTTCTTATTTCAACATGTCAAGCATATGTATTTACCACAAGAGGACCTAGTTCTGCTAAAATTATTGTTAAGCTTAACTTATAGTTACACTAACTTTAGTTTACAGTAATTCAAGCGTTTATTAGGCTACTTGGCATGGATGTTAACCCATATATTTACCACAGGATTCAGCTCTGCTAAACTTACTGTTTGGCTTAAAAATTCTAGTCGAAGAGATATCCGGTCACAAGGCTGATGTTAGTGTTAGGGTAGGGTTTGGGTTTAGAGGTACGTTACTAAAGATCGACTTAGGATATACTGTAAATACTTACAAAGTCTCAGGATAATTGCTCAAACAGTTCTAAAGAAATGCTGGAAATCCTTATTTTCAAGATCAGCAAGCATCAATTTATCTATCATAAAAGTATTATATATTGAACAATGTGTTCTCAGGTAAATCCTGTGAAAGTTTTAAGACTATTGCTGAATGTTTACAAGATATGCCGGAAATCCAAATTTTGGAGTAAAGTTAGCAATTGTTTCTCAACAGTCCGCAAATTTCATTTGATCAACCATAAAATTTTATATTATCTTAAACAGTGTATTCTTTGGTAAGTTCGTATAAAGTTTTAACAGACATAGTTTTTGTCGGGGTGTAAACAAGG
This sequence comes from Stichopus horrens, assembly GCA_009801055.1. NCBI lineage: Eukaryota > Metazoa > Echinodermata > Holothuroidea > Aspidochirotida > Stichopodidae > Stichopus > Stichopus horrens. The sequence continues at coordinate 3,976 of VJOZ01087880.1, read as the reverse complement.
TGGTTTTCTCTTTCTTGTGGGATAACAACAAATCCGACCAGGATGAGACTACTTCAACACGAAGATTGATGCTCTTTTTGTCAAACCTCTATTCCGTATCCTCGACACCGATCGCGGCTTATATTATCCCTTGCTAGGTTCTTCATGGCCTGAACACTTCGTTGCCTACACCCCCGCTATACGTGGTCCAACGCTACGCCAAATTTCTTTTATTTCCTTTATTGCCAGTTTTTTTTTTTTTTTAAAGTTGTACAAACACTAAGACTATCGTTAAGGCCTTAGACAACTTAGAAAGTCAGGAAGAACCCATCGTTTCCTTGGGAAAATAAGTAGATCCTAGCTTTTGACAAACTCTTTGTCAACAAATTACAACATTGTTTGGAGACCAACTCACATCACCACATTTTATGCACAGGTGAAAAGATTGCTCAGTGGAGGACGTGGGACGTTATTTGCCCTAGAGAAAAATGTACAGTGGTCCAAACTATCAATCAGTTACTTTGGAAATGTCCCAACATTAAGGCTTTCATCTCATGGACAAAATACATATTCGTTTGCTAGCTGACAAAACTGATATGGATCCAGACTTTTTTCTAAGATACTAAGATATAAGGCTAAGATAGGATTTTGTGTTCACTTGGCTAGCGAAGCTACTTATTGTTCTGTGCACCGATTGGAGGACGTTTACCATGGAAACATTAGGAGTGGATGAGTAGCGATACCCCAGGGGTACCCCATTGTAGAGTAACTATTTCTTCAGCCGTTTTTTACCGTTTCAGCATGGTTAGCCTTTGGGGCTGGTTCTTGTGGGGTCGAACTGGAGTCAATTAGCTGCTCCTCGTTATTAGACGATGCGAGTGCTGCACCTTTGATGTCTGGCTGGGGTTTGATTGCAAATGAACTTTTGCAGTCACGATAATTATGACCTGTTCTTTACGCGTGCCAGTGGTGCATTTTATTTCGTTAACACAGTATTGGAAGTGTTTCAATTGGAAACATTTTTCACATTTAACATTCCCACAAATTTGAGTATTATGAATCTTTCGTGACAATTCAAACAAGTTCTTGGTTGCCCATTGAACCTCACCCAAACAGTTTCTTCCACAACAACGCAAAGACGATCGGATACTATACAACCACCTGACTGCTTAAAGTACCTTATCCAACAATGAATATGTTTCTATAAGACCCACACAATATCCGGTCCTTTTATATTTTGGATAATGTTTGCCTGGGTAAACTTCTGGATCATTGACCTATACATCTGACTCCAAAAGAACAGAAGGAAAATGTCATCGCTTCACACCATGTCTGGTAATACGTTTCTATGCTTGTCGCTCGCTGTTTATTTTTTCATTAAAAGTTCTCAACTTTTATAAATGTTTGGCTCTGAAAGTGTAAACGGAATAATCATGATGGCTATCAATTGACATCACGAACGTATAATAAAAGAGCAACATATTGTTGTTCTGTTTGAGTGAAGCTATTTTTGCCCTGCAAAATTAAAGTGCCTCACAATTTCACAATTAAAACAACTAAGATTTAGATGGGAGGAGTCTAGGGAATGGCTCATTTTGACCATAAAAATCCTATCTATTGTTTTACTTCAGTTAGATGTTAAAACCCACAAAAATATATTAAGACTTTTGGTCGTTGTAATTTCTTTTTAATTTCACATATTTGGATTTCACATATTTCACCTGCGAAATATAAATTATAGCTCTTCCAGAGCCACTTTTTTGTGAGATGAAAACATCCCAAAAGTCTCCCGTGAATTACTGCAATGCATGCTCATTCTAAACGAAAGTAGAATAAGAAGAGAATAGATAGAAAACCCACTGAGGAGTCCCTTATAACTTGAATGAAAATGATACATAATTAGAAAACGCGTACCATCCAAAATACCAAAAATTTAGTCATTTTCCTAATGAAATTTTGGAAACGCTAAGGGTTATTGGCAGTCATATCTCCAATTGAGGCGCAATCTGGTTAGATCTCTACAGCGTGTCTGATACATATTACATAAAAGTCTCTCTTTGTTCTTTTTTTTAATTAAATCGTTTTCTAAAAATTGACTTCGAAGTACTTCAACCTTGACCAAGAATCTGTGACCTTGTCGCAAAAAGCAGTTATCATATATATCACAACAAAGTGCTATTGTTTAGACCTGTTGGTATTCTCCTCTGTATTCTATCCAGCTGTTTTATTTGTCCAAATTGAAACAGCCCAACTTAGACCACTTATGGTGTTCAACTGAACCTTGCAGCGGATGGAAAATTTGTGTCAAGATGTGGAAAAAGGAGTATTTATATGTGTGACTGTGTTAAAGTGTGAACGTCTTGTTGTAACTAAGCCAGGACTCAACATTAATGATTCACACTCAAAGAAAGACATTGCCTTTCGTATGAGGACTTTTGCGGACGATCTAAAGAATGCATGTGCTAATTCCATAGCATCAATAGAATTTAAAAGATTGTAAAAGACTCCTGGAGGGTCATTGCTTCGATAACAATGTACACCAGTATATCACGATATTACAGATGGTCAGTCAAAATAACGTGGAATATGGTGGGAGAGTGCTGACATAAAAACCTTTCTATTTTTTTTTGTTGGGGGGGGGNNGGGGGGGGGGGGTAACAACTCGTCAGTGAAGTTTTTAATGTTTGTAGGCTACGTTACACTGGCTAATGTTTAGAAAGATTGCACAAAGACGCATTTAAAGTTTTAAACGATAATGATATGTAATTGTCAGGTCTAACAAAATCATCGCTTGGGATTTGTATTCTGTAGCAATCAAACCTTGTTAATTGCTTGATGTTCATCAGAAGACAATGGCTATATAACTGCTGCTGTCCCACCTACCATGCGCCTTCAGGTTTAATTACAAACTGTTTCTTATTAATCAAGGAGATGAAGTTGTGGATACCATTCTTTTTGGCCTCTGTATAAACAAATGGTTACATGCATCAATACATAGAAACTGCGAATAGAGTATACTCATGTATGAACTTTGTCACTGCCCCAGTTGAGATGAATATTATATATGTGCATGTTATATATAGACAGAAGATGCATTTATGTATTTGCCAAGGCTGAACCTCGTTTTGGATGTCAGGGAGGCATGGCCGTGTTAATTCTGATTACAAAAATACCACTAAAGGGATCGCAACTCACGGAAGATTATTTCGCCCAGAGTGAATGAACCTGAACTCAAAGTTGAAAAGTTGAATATAGTAAGTACAAAAAAAAGTTAATGTGACAACAAAAAAGTTACATGACCCTACAAGGCTTCTTCGCAGGTACTCTACGACGCTATGATGTTATATAATGCGTACAGAAAAATACTAATTGCATATAATATTCATTAACAAATTGATTGCAATAAATATTCTTTATTAACTTCACAAATTATAATTCATCAACTGATCACACAAGTCATATATATTTATTTTAAATAAAACTTGTTTTTCGATCATCATTTAATTCTGGGATTAGTTATCAATTTTGTGACCAAACTTTTACATGGCCATGACATATACAAATGTACTTTTCTATCAATCAATAGTACCAATGTTATAAGTATCCCTTTATTTTAACAGAAAGTGAACATTACTTCTTAAGTTTTGAATATGATACAAAAAACGAACAAATTTGAACTCCTCTTCATCTGGTCATCTAATTTTTAAATGGATTACATTTGCCTCTACTGTGATTTGGAGTCCACGTGCAGTCCATTCTAGACCAATTCCGATTCTATGACCTTCCATTCTGCCTGCCAATTATAGATCCAGGGGAAACTGGACTCTAATCCGCAATTGTGGGACGTAATCGCCCTGTAGTGTATTGTTTGGTTCCGACGAAGCTGTTAAGTGTCATTTGAAGCATTTTGCGATAAACATTGAACGTGCCTCTTTATTTGAGTAGTTAAAGATGGATTTATTCCTTCCATATCTTTGCCTCTTCTTGCAATTCTTTG
>VJOZ01087750.1:0-10295 GCA_009801055.1 Stichopus horrens | reverse complement strand
AATAGCTAAACAATGATTAAAGCTGTTTTCTTTTGTGTGCTATGTTTGAACATTTTATAGCCTCTTTTCCCTTTAAAGTCACATCATACATATCATAGCTGATAGGTCACTTTAAATCTCACACCATGTACATCATTGCTGATAGGTAGATTCTAAACTGAGATTACATTTTTTTTTTCTTGTTGCTGATATGTAACCTGTAGACAAATATTCCATCACTGGTACTTATAGGTAACCTTTAAACTCACATGACATATTTTGTTGTGGATAGGTAACCTCTTAATGTACACTATGTATTTAATTGCTGATAGGTGACTAGTGACTTACAACATAGCATGGCTGGTATCTGTGCTTACATGATATGACTGTTATTTACATGTTGAACAATGACACAAACCCTGTGAGCATGTGCTGAAGATAGTATTCATTCTCTACAATGTTGTATTACATAAACACACTTATGTTACGTAATTCTCATTGTTATTCTCAAATTATATAAGACTACATTGCTTACAGCTGGAATATGAGTTGCACTGGCAGTTGCCTGGTCATCTACCTTTCTTCCTTTGTCAGTGTTTAAGCTAAGAGAAAGTAGGGGAAAAGATCACCCACCCGTCACAAAATTTGAAAGAGAACCATTCACTCATCTTCCAGATACTTGAATATGTAAATTGTCTTGACATTTGTGTCAGCAGTAAGCAATTGAAACTCTCCAGGAAAGCATAGCAGTCAATTACTGTTACTTAAAATCAAACAGACCAATGGGAATGGATATGAATATTCATGTTAGCAAAAATGGGGCTTAAATAATGTTTTGTACTGGCTCTGACATATTCTGTGTAGTTTGACTTAAACTGTGAAATTTTTAACTTATATTCCAGCTTTAATTAGCCAATGTATGAGGATGTATAGCCTATGTCATTGGAAAGATTTGATTGTAGGCTTTCTGTCACAATTGAGAGACAGTCCATGGTCAGATTTTGATCCTTGTGCCTGATCTCTGTTTAATATTGGTGGGCAACATGATGGTTTACACAGTGTCTTGCCGGAGCTGTTACATGAGGGTACACAAAATCTGATGACTCACTAAAAGTCTTATTTTTTCTAAATAAAAATTAAAATGGCTTGCTGTAGTGCCTGTATTTCGTACATACATTGACACCCCCCTACCTTTTGCAGGAGTGTGTATGTACAGTATGCAGGAGTGTGTGACATCAAATTGTCATGACATTTGTGTTAGCTCTAAGCAATTGAAACTCTCCAGGAAAGCATAGCAGTCAATCACTGTTACTTAAAATCAAATGAAGGGATGGTGGGAGAGGGGTACTTTTAACATACCCAAAGTAATTATTTGTGCATTGTAAGTATTAGAGTTGCACACAATGGACCTCACTCATAAAAAAAGAAAGAAAGAAGGTTTTGCCAGACATCGCTGACCTGTTTGGGAAGTCAGTGGTCAGGAGGTTAGAAGGTGCACTGAGTGGATAAAAATGGTAGATTTTTCCCTCTGAGGCAGCATCACAGTAGTTTATCCTGGGGCCAGTGCACATGATAGTGCCTGTCAAACTGAAACACTAGAGATACGTTGAGCTGACTTAGGATATGTTCATCATGTGGTGGAATTTGGAAGCATTTCAATTATGGTCCATTCTGTCACTTCATCAGGAGAAATGATTGAAATGATGAAGAGACTAAAACTGGAGGAGGCCAGAAGAACCGAGGAGGAGGCCAGAAGATTCGAGGAGGAGGCAAATGCGATGTTGCAGAGAGAACTGGAGGAAGTAGCTGGAGAAGAATATCTCATGAAGTTCAGCAAGCAGTGTCCTGGTTGTGCATATCGCATTCAGGTCAGTGGGATTGGGTCATTGGCACAATAACATCATGAAGTATACAGAAACAAAGTGTTGGTTGATCACAAAATTGTTCTTAGCCAACCTTGTTCCACCATCTGGAATAAGTTTAATTTCTTCATTATTAGGACATTTAATAAATAAATTGTCATTGGACATGGTGAAGCCCATTTAGTATCAAAGACCTAAGTGATAAAATGTTTATCGGTGATGTCTGATTAATCTGATTAAGAATAGGAATGTGGATGGTGTTTCCATGACAATGTAGTACCTGTTAAATGGGACAAATGTAGAAATATCAACAGGACAGACACCTAACAAACACCCCTCCTTACCCCACAGATACCACCTGGAAAGTAACCCCTTCGACAGCTGTTATTTTAATGGATGGTAAAAGACCAGGGGGTATTTGTCCATAGTTAATCATTTGGCAACAATATGAATAATGAATGTGTTCATCTCAATGTAATAATGACAAGATTGAACACTATCAACATCAAGGGGGCAACTTAGCCGATGATCCTTGCTGTATTGCCAACTTTGAAATAAGTTTGAACTATTTGAAGCCCGAAATCACATTTTGTATCACAGTGGCTATTCACCTGTAGACTGCTGTTGATACTGATCATTCCGCTGTCATTTTGTTATGTTTGAATGACAAAAAGTCAGGTTGGAAGATACAGAATTTAAGCAGTGGCCTGAGGATGATGGGTCCTGAGAGTGTTTTTGTTGTCATGTTGCTGTCAGTTCAATGATGTCTTATGTCACAGAGGATTCTGTGCCTTGCATAACAAGTAGAATCTTTACTACAAAGTAGTAGAGTACATGTTTCTACAGCGAACGACTGATTTCATGTTTTAAAAGTATGTCAACCTGCTTTCTATTTAACAGAAACAAAGTGGCTGTAATAAGATGACTTGCAGTCGATGTTGTATCTACTTCTGTTGGATCTGTCTGAAGTCCTTGAATAAGTCCGACCCTTACAGTCACTTTGAAGATCCTAATTCAGACTGCCACCATCGTCTCCACGATCTCATTGACGATGAAGAAGAAGAGGGTTGGATTTAAATTGAAAAGTTTTTGTAAAGATAGACAAACTTGTACTTGTAGTAAGGTGTGGTTCACAGAGCAAATGGTTGCTCACATAAGGTAGCTCAGGTTGGTTGATTGTTTTGAATTGCTGCAGTACATTGGGTAAAGAGGGCATCTTTCTTTGATTTGTTTGCAGGTCTGTTTTTGTCCTTAAGCGGATTTGCCATTTACTGGAAAGGGCAGATACAGCTGTAATACAAACTATTTTATATACCCCTTCCTTGTCTGAACTCTTAAGACATTTAATGGTAAATCTCACATCAGATAAGATTAGGAGTTTCTTAAGGACTGTGGCATTGTATGACAAAAGCTTTCCTTCAGACAATCAGCTTGTAGGGCATTAGTATAATATACATTATGTTTAGAAACTTCTGGAACATTGTAATAAAAAATAGCAATAGATTTATCATATTGTGAAGTGTACAATGCCAGGAGTATGAATTCATGGTAAAACCTACCTGTTTGCAAATTATTTTAATAGTAAAGAATCTTTGGAAGGGCAACTGCATTGTAGATTGTAGTTGTTTGATTGGCAACTTGATGAAGTTGTTTCTAGCTCAGCAGTGTCAGCGTACAGTGACTGGTACCACACCCTGTAGTTGGAAGGTGCCACAGTTATGAAAAGCAGCTGATTACATGGGGAAGTGGCAGGTTCTTATCTTTCATTGCCCATTTCTAGCTGCAGTGTTTTTTTTTCCATGTATGTACTAAAGCAGTTTGTGCTATGCATCCATATGGAGATATGACTAAATGATCATTGTAAGTGTAAGATTTTAACCGTGAGCAACCTAAACATGCACAATGTGAGTACTATAGTCTGAGGTGAAAATTTCATGGCTGTCGTTTGTGTACCATTTTTGTAGTTGATTTCTTGCTGAGGGCTGTGATGGGATTCTTATTAATGGTAATCTGGCGTATGTGCACTAGGGAATCCAGGGGATGGGAAGAAGTTGACAGCAGGGACTGTGGTCCCACCAAATACCTGTTTTCATTAACAAATAAACTGCAACAGGAATAATTTACTGGCAAATAAATAGTCGAGTGGTGGCAATTTATTCTCAAAATGCTTTAATTTTTTTTATTTTGAAACCCCAAAGTGACAGAAAATCAACTTCACAGTTGTCATGAGTCACATTTGAGGATATTCAGGTGAAGAAAAATTTTCCAAATGAAAAGTGACCCCCCTCCCATTACATCCATTACCAACATCACTGTGACACCAGTTTGGTTCTCCCCAAACAAAAGACTTAGTTTAGTGTATATGTGTTTACAACAGGAATCTCATAAATACTCTAGCTTTTGAAGGGAAATTACAAGACGAGTCAAAGTTGGCATGCGGTTAGAATAGGGTGTTGGTCAAATGTCATCTGAGGTCATCATGTGTATCAATTTCCCTGTAAAATAATAAAGGTAACGGTATATCACCTTGAGTGATTCATGTTACATTCTATTGTCTATAAACATTTTACATTTTATATTTTCTTACATTTTGAATCTCGTCGCTCTTTTTTTGGTGGTCTCTCTCTTTTGGTGGTGGTATTCGAGAATGTGCCCCAGACAGTACAAAAAAAATCAAGGAAAAAGTTTTTAGACTTTAACAGAGTGGGAATGGTAACCAGTAAAAGTGGTGCTTGATTTTGGACAATTTTGGCAAGGAAAGTGAGATTCCTTGATATTCTCAGGATTCAACCACTAGACATCTGGCAAAATCCAATCACTGTTTTGTCTTCTCACAAGTTTTCAGTAGTCAGATTTTAGGCAACTTCATACAAAACAATTTATTGGTGGATCTAGGGTGCCATCGGCAGAGATGTCAATGTGAGTGGCCAGGAGGGTCACTCATCCATCCAGGGTCCAGTGCCTGCCTTAGGACCCAGGAAACTCTTAGTTCCCAGAAGCTCTCTGGTGCAACCCGAGCCTTATTTGGTATACTTTTCTGCTAAATTTGACCCTTAATATTACTTCCAGTCACAGTCATGTTGAGGCAGCAAAACCTATTAACACTGTACTCTCATTTCTGCCCATTTTGGTTGGTGCAAAGTGGACCAGAAAATTTTTGTTTCAAAATAGTCCCTGCAATTGTCTTCCCAGGCTCTGAAGGCACCGTTTTCATTCTTGTGGTGCTCCTGTCAAACACAAACACATGATAAAACACTGGTGAAGAATTTTTTTGGGTCCTACTGTGGGGACTTCATCTCTATGAATACTGCAGTCGTGCGATGTAAGTCTGGACTTCACATGGGGAATTTCCAACGAAATCTGGTTCTGCATTTTTCCATTTTTGTTTTCTCCAAGATATGGCTAAGGCATGTGATAGTGTTAGTTGAGCGTGTGACGGTTGTGACTCTGATGTGTGTGACCTATGCCGTAGGTATGGGATATTGAACAAAGAAATGTGTTCCCTATTCTTATTTTAATTATTATACCTGACACCACATTCCTGGCAAATCCCTTTCATTCCCAGCCCTCCCAAGCCCCCCCCCCCAATCTGTGCAAAATATTCTCTTGTAGGCACCTACGAAATGATATTTACATGTCAGAGTCAACCATTAGCTGTAGTGTCACAGACCATGTATTTCTCTTCCATTCAGAGATGTGGAAATTTGACAAACTCAAAACAAAAGTGAACATACATAGTTATGACAGAGGAGAATATATCAGTGCCAACAAAGTGTTCAACATTCATCTAATGTAATGCACTAACATCACGGAGGTTACTTCAAAATGACTTAAAGCTGCTGCACGAACAAACACTGGTGAAAACCAGCAATGATATTTCCAGGGATGTAACAGCTAGTCAACTACTAGTGACTCTCCATCTTTTGGTGGTTACAAATAAGCTACTTTGAATGCTCAAGTTTAAACATCAGTGTTTCTTGACAAACTAGTGTATGAATTTGACCATTACAAAATGCTTATATACCTGTTAATGAAACACAGTAAACAGACCTACAAATAAGACTTATATACTGCTTTAAAGACCACATGTTTGACTCTTCCTTATCTTTTAATATGCAGAATGCAAACCACTGGCAGATTAAAGGAAGTAGGTGGTGGAAGGGGGCCATAGTCCCACCAAAAGGTGGCCACAACAAATTTTAAGAAAACACTTTTGTCGCACCAAATTGCAAGAGGTTATTCAGGTACGGTATAAAAAATAGGGTGAGGGAAACACTCCCCCCATTACAGCAATCCCCCTATGATACTGTTTCCAAGTTTGTCACACTATGTCCTCTATTGACCTCACATCACCTTTGACCTCCAGAAAAATATGAAAGACATCACCTACTCATTAGGTGCTACCCATGTTCAGTTTAGTTGCTGAGATATCTCCCTTGGTAGGTTTTCTTATATTAACCTGTGGTGACCTTTAATGATTTTTCAACTCCATGAAAAACGATAGGGATCATCTATGAACCCCAAAATGGCAGACATAATCATCTTTCCTTGCAACTTATTGTATGATGTGAGTTTGACAGGTTTCCGTACTTTAAGCTCTAGTGACATAAAATGACCTTTGACCTACATGAAAAACAATAGGGATCATCTACTCATGATGGACTACCAACACAACAACTTTAAAGTTCAAGCACTTCGCCTCTTGAGATACCCTGTTTTACAAGCCAAGGCATCACATACACACACCATCCCCTTGACCTGAACTTGCCTAGGCATTCTACATGAACTTGTTTTTACTTGCTACCACAACCTAAATATATGCTTCAGGGTTACCACATTTAACTTTGAAAATTGCTGCTGAATGGATGAATTGATCATGACAATAGAAAATGTCCCCCAAAATTTGATGCACTGTTCAAAGTCCCATGATTTAGTGGTCCTGTTAGATCTGGGCCGTGTCTCTCTTGACATGTTTACGTCTCCGCCTCTGTTGGTATGACAAACTTTCTATATCGACACCATTGAGAAGACTGATGTACTCCTCCATACTGGCATGCAGCAAGTTTAATCTGCCACTGATGCCAACCTGCTTCAAAAATCGGGACACTTTCGCCTCAATGACAGAGGAGAACGGCAGCGACAGAAAAAACTGGATTACCAGCTGCAGGTTACTGAATTTGAAAGTTCCGTTTGGACATCTTTGGGATAAGACATACCTCCAAAACAGGAGGGGTGAATGTATTGTTTCCTCCTCCAAGGGAAACTCTAGGTCGCATACCACACGCCACTCTGCCTCGATCTTGTTCTTGTTCCATTCTGGGTGGTCATAGTTTGCAAAGAATTCTGAGAGAGATGGAGGCTGAAGGTTCATGGCATTCTGTGGATCGATGATGCTGGCTAGGTGAAAGACAGGGTGACTGAAATCAAACTTGGACTGAATCTCACCCACTAAATCTCTATAAAAGTCCTGACACACTTCAAGGACCCCCAAAATTTCCGGGCTTTGATATGACAGCTGAGATTTGGCAATGGCAGCGGTCAAGGTGGAGGATGCTTCCAAACCTATGTAAACTTCCGACAGAGGAAGAAAATCTGCAGCCACGAGTTGCAAGTCCATCATATCTGAGACAGATTGCACCACATCTCTCCTCATGAATGACAAGGAGAGTTTACAAATGAGTTCCTGCGTTTCTCTTTTAAGTTGAAAGAAAAATGGTTCCTCCATTTGAAACATTTTGTTATAGGTGCTGATGGTAGAAAGTACATGCTCCAAAAATTGGAAGATCACTTTTGTCATGGGATCCTGAAATACTTTACAAACACTGCTCCAGTCAGAGTCAGCATTTTCATCATTACTAATGGATTTGGAAAAATAAGATTCTAAAGTATCCCACAGATCCACCATCTGTTTGATAAATGTATGAACAGAGAGTAGCTGTAGCTGTCCTGGGACGAATAACTTGTCGTCTTTCAGCTGGCACGTCTCTTGGAAGTCCAACAGTGCTCTGCTTTGGATTTCATTTTCCTTAAAGTAAGATCGAAGGTGTTTGCAAAAGTCTTCTAGATTTTGAGGGAGGGTACCACAAGCTGCAGATGCAGCAAGGTGGGTCATGTGACAAGGAGACCTAATGGGGATGACCCAAGGGTAACATTCATTGATAAAAACAGCCAGTTGGTGCGTTGTTTCAAACAGATCTTTGGTGGTATCGATGAGGAAACCCACCCAATTCTTCAAAGCCACCCCAGACTCTTCCAGTTCGGTGAGAGTTTCTCTTAATTTGTTGAAAAGACCTTCAACAGTATCAGCACCTATCTCAAAAGTGTCTAAGATATCCACTTGCACCTGCAGCTTTTTGTCACAGTAGGTGACACAAATGACCAAGTGTTTGCTGTCTTGTTTATCATGGCAAACATCGACCACTATAGAGAACAGGACCTTCTTGAGTTTCTTGAACACATTCTGCTTAAAGTAAGTGTCAAAACCTTGTCTGACTACATTACCGGCTTTTGATTGCGAAAGCTGCACCCTTTGAACCGGCTCACCGATGAATGGCAGCATCTGAACCATGCTAACGAGGGGCTCTGTCAGACTCAGTGACAAATTGTTCTCCACCAAGAATAATATCATCTGAGACTCGGCGTGTTGAACCTGCTGTTCGAGCAATTTGCCAGAAGACTTAGATGCTGTCACCGTGCGTGACGATTTCAGAGGTTTTCTGTGCCAAAGTCTCTCATTTCTCTTGTGTTTAATCCTTTCACAATGTCTGCTGAGTTGTGTTTTACCTCTCTCTATGTTGATATCAGTATTGCAATAGAGACAGTGAGCTCTGCCCGTCTTTGGGTTCCGGGTCAACCACGCCCGGTATTCGGGCATTTTCTCCCACTTTTGTATGTATTTTTGTTTGTACTTGTATGTAGGTGTCACTCTGTCAGCTTCATCTGGGAAGGTTTTCTTTTTTCTCTGTCTTTGTGGCCTCTTTCTTGTTGCTCCACCTTTATTGACATCACTTTCAAGTCTGAGTGCCTCTTCACAGCTTTGTCCGGTAACGTCCTCTGCATCAGTCATCTGTAGTAATTTAGTGAGAGACAAGATGCAAATTTAAGAGTGTGCTAAATGCCTGGTAGTAAATGTTATTAGATTTATTCCAATGTCTTTCCAAGTAAACCATCATCAATATACTCTCTGATGAAATGCAGTCTACTTTAGGCTAACATGCCAAGCTGAAAAGATGGGAATACAAAGTACAGTAGGTGCCAAATTCACTTTAGGAAAAGGAAATATTCTTTCCCCTTGTAAATACTTTCAAATACATTGTAATAGGAGTAACTGCAGAACACTGGCATCCATTTCGAATTTCGATTGCGAATACTATGCTATGTAGCTCATAAACTGGCAGTGCAGTAAGCGTGCAACAAGGCACAGTATCACATAAGTTTTTAAGTGATTGATGTCCACAAGGAGCATCAGGATGAACGCGACTGCAGAATACAATGTCGATCATGTTGACTTGATGGGGAAGACCATGTCCCAAGTGAGAGCACAGTCGTGGTGGAATAGTGAAGAAAGTCACTCATTATGAAGTCAGGTGAAATAAATAGGACTTCAGCAAAGCTTAATAAGGAAGACCACATCCCAAGTGGAGGCACGGTCAAGGTGCCTTGGCGAAGAAAGACACATGATTATGAAGTTACAGTACACTATGTTACAGCAATAGAAAATCACAACTCTTACTATTTTGGCTTGTCAGGGAAGTGCGTGTTGCAAGCGGAGGCATAGTTGCATGCCACAGTAAGGAAAGACACAAGAACCTGACGTCAGGTAAAATGAATATATCATCTACCATGCTTCTGCCAAGAACACAACCCTGTGTTGATCAACCGTGACTGTGCCCCCAGTCCCACTGTGGAAAGCATCTTGGCTGAACTTGTATTCTGCAGTTGTGGCATGAGGGCTGAAATACTCTGAAGTTTCAGCTTCAACACCAGTAAACTATAGTAATGGTAACATCATTGAATGTTGCTATGCAGTAACTTACTGTCAGCCTAGGTTAGGTCTAAGTTACCTACAGTACTGTATGACTAGGAGTGCTGTACACCTGAATATAACCATTAAAGTAATTGCATGAGTAAGCAAAAAGGAAAAAACGGTGAAATTACATGTCCAAATGTGTGGTAAGGCTTTTAATTGCATCTTTAAGACAATTTGGGAAAATAAATAGGTTTCAGGTGCTTAATTTTGCCATATGATTTCAAATTCCTCAAACATGATGATAAAAAGTGTAAAATACCATAAAGTAGTGGTTGGCAGTTTTCATTCAAATCAACTGTGAGCTTGTTCCAGAAAACAGAGGAACTTTTCTGTTAAAGACAAAAACTCATCACCCCAGACAGTTTCAATTCTCCCAACCACCAATGTCTAGTCCCTCCCTCAGCCTGTCTTAAAATTCTCTACAT